>JAZGTK010018726.1:0-11710 GCA_036877625.1 Ambastaia sidthimunki | reverse complement strand
ACACCTCCATCAGCTCTCCATCCATCCACTGCTCCAAAACACCTCCATCAGCTCTCCATCCATCCACTGCTCCAAAACACCTCCATCAGCTCTCCATCCATCCTCTCCTGCTTTATATATATATATAAATAAAATATATATATATATATATATAGACACACACATATACACACACACACACATATATATATATATACATACAATATATACATACACATATATATGTGTATGTATATATTGTATATATATATGTATATATATATATGTGTGTGTGTGTGTGTGTGTGTGTATATATAAGCTGAATTTCAGGCCCTATAGAGAGACACAAGAGCTCCTCTCAGGACGTGAGCGTTTGACTCATGTAACATTCAGATGCTGCTTCACTCTGATTGAAGATTCTCTTCTTCAGCCTCATTGGTAACGTTCAGCGTTGTGAGGGAGCTGAAACTCTGTTTATGGATCAGCGGGCGAGCGGTAGAGTGGGCGTTGTGATGGAGTGGCTGTGGCCGGGGTCTGACAGGTCTCCAGCACTCAGTGTTTGATTGAAACCCATCGCAGCCATGAAAACGCCTCTCAGGTCAAATCACCACCTGCTGCAGACGTGGTGCGCTGCTGACTGCACCGCCTGCGCAGTCACCTCACTGTAATTATAACAATCTAATGCACTGCCTCAATGAATATCATCAGCCAGTTTCATCTCCCATAAACAGTCAAAAAAACTCTCTCTGTTTAAAGCTGCAGTCCGTAACTTCTGCCTCTCTGTCGCCATCTCTGTTTCAAACATACAACTGCAGTTACTTTACAGTCAAATCAAAATGAAGCCAATCTGACATTTTCCAGTACAACGAACCAGACAGCGCAAATTATAAATCATTATTTTAAAGTTAGCGTTGCCATCTGAGTTTAATCTACTTGCTCAATAATTGAGTTTTTGTTTATTTTTAACCAAAAAAGTTCTGAATTGCAGCTTTTAATTTCCATTTAGTCGTTTGTCAGAAGCTTTTATCTAAAGCAGCTTTTGAGATTATTGTTTATTTCTACAAATGTGGTAGTTTTAAATGGAATACATACAATAGTTTAGAAAAGTGGAACAATTTATATATGTAAACAAAGTTTCAGGCATTTTGGATTAATCATAAAGGTAAAAAAAATGACAGGTCATGAGAAGCAAACGTCTGACAGAATAACTTGAGACTTTAAATGTGTTGTTTTTTCTGTGAACGCAGTAATGCTTCTTAGTTTTTGAGGAGATTATAGTTCATATTCAGGAAGGAATACAGAGATGGATAAAAACAAACGAATAACATTGTGTGTTAAACAGGTTTCTGCCCTTAATGGACAATCTGAAAGGCTGTATTCAGATTAACAGAGTGACTGAGTTCCTTTATGTTTCGTGCGTGTCTGTGTGTGTCACATTTGCCCCAACAAAAGCGATCTTATCAATATTTCAAGAATCGAATTGTTACTTGAGTAGCTTAATTATTTTTCCACAAATGCATGTGATGTTCTTATTGTTCTGTGAGCGGCTCTCAACATGTTCTTAAAGAAAAACAACAGTTGCTTTATTTTACAGCTGTAGTACAATTGGTCCATTATACAGCTATAATGATTTGGCTTTATACAGCTATAAGGTCACTTGACTTCAGTGTTTTACATTTTCCGTAATTGAACTATTAAAAGCTGCATTTGTCCTCACAAAGCCTCACAGATAATCT
Organism: Ambastaia sidthimunki; assembly: GCA_036877625.1. Taxonomy (NCBI): domain Eukaryota; kingdom Metazoa; phylum Chordata; class Actinopteri; order Cypriniformes; family Botiidae; genus Ambastaia; species Ambastaia sidthimunki. Next base: position 9,995 of record JAZGTK010018726.1, on the reverse strand, counting down.
TGAAAGAGTCATTAACTGTCCCGCAGCTCGTAGACGGACACAGAGAATAGAAATGAAAGTGTGGAATGGTTTATGAAATGTTTAGCATGAGGGTCCTCATGACTCGTTATAGTTTTATATGGCAGGGTATGTCAATATATCGCTACCTTAGAATTATGAGGTTCTATCTGCATTCTGACCAGTTTTGCGAAATTGAGGTTTAAAGTTTTTGCATTGCATTGTAAATACCAAAACTGTTGGTATTTACTAAAAACTTTTTATTAAAAAAAAACTAATAGTGTCAATAAATTATATTAAAGTAAGAATATGTCTATAACAAAAATTTTGACAAAAATGTCAGATAGAACCTTATCATTTTAAGGTAGTGATATATATCTTCTGTGGAAGGCACAGGACCATTAAATTTTCGTCCAATCATTGTGCGGGATCTTATACTTTTAAAGCTCGATTGCTATTGCTAGCCTGTCTGAAATGGCTTCCCTACCTTTAAGTCTTTCTCTGTTTTAATTTTTAGGTGAAATATTTCTTTACCTCAACCAGCTCATAGGTTTATTTTTTGTTTGTGATAAATGTTGGTCATGGTATGTGACTCAGTAGAGAGCACAGCAGCCGGCAGCAGTGTGTCAGGGCATTCACGACTGACCCTGAATCAGTTATCCTTCAGCCAATCAGAAACAAGCATGATGGGGGTCATAGGATGAAGGTCAGATGATACAACACTCACTCTGGGCAGCAGAGAAAGTACATAAATACTCATCACAAACTCAGTTTAAGCAAAAATAAACAAGTAAATAATTCATTCATAGAATTATAAAGCAAAGCAGTAAAACACAAGTTATTTCCATCAATGCTGAAATCCCAGTTCTGAAATTAATGTATATGATCATATTCAGAAGAATGAATCAGATGAACATCAACACTACAAAGAACAGCAGAGAAATGAGCCCTCGGGCTACACGTCAACTATCAATCGCCACGCTGACGACAACTGAGTCTCAGTGCAGAGAGGAGCTGACGCTCGTCTCTGGAGAGAAGAAAAGCAGAGAAACAACCTCCACCATCTGTGAGCATCTGATCCATTAACTACAAGGACAGAATAAAGTCCAGAGAGGAGCGAAACAGCCCAGCTTGTTAAACTTCTGCATCTCCAGCTCTGCACGCTTTGACACCAAGTGCCAGTATTTTACTAATCAGGTCGCCATTTTTTCAAATAAATCAAATAAGATAAAATAAAAGAACATTTTTTTTTCCGTTTTGACTTTCTGATCACAATGTTTTTGTCAATGAAAATGTTTTTTTGAACCGTTCTTTACAGTGGATACACTTGCAAAGGCCGTTTCTTCTGTTTCAGTGTGAAAACAGTGACAGTGTTGTGCTGCAGTTGTTTTGCCTGCTCTCCAGTTTGATAGCGTTGATTAAATGACAGCTGAACGTTAAATAAACGTTAAATGAACACCTGACAGAAATGAGATTTCTGTACTGGGCATGAGTGAAACATCAGCGTTTTCAGAAGTTTTGGTGAGGATGAGGACGTTTTGCAAAGCACTTGAAACTGCTAGTGTGGGCGAATAACGTTTTTAAACAACAACACTGTTGAAAAGCTGTTTTAAACTACTGACTGAAAGACATTCATCTGCTACAATCAACACACTAATTGTTCATAAAACATACAAAATGACAGAAACGTTTATCTGCTGCACCTGCGTTACCTCGTAATATGTAACACAATGTATTTGTGGGTGTTAATTGTCTTTTCTGTCATGTTTTCTCCCCATTTTGACAGTTTCCAAACATTCATTCTTCAGTCACTGTGACGATCAGCGAACTGTCAGTCACAAACAGACACTACAGACACATCTTTTGTGTTGCTATAGTGATATTATAGAATTAAAACATTTATACAGTTATATAGTTGCATAACGTTTCTCCTAATGTTTCCATTAAGTAACAAAAATGTTAAAAATGTAATTTTAAATGTTTTAGGAATGTTCAAAACAACTAGTTTTTTAGACAGCTACGTTAATGTTTTCATCTGTAACGTTTTTCAAATGTTTTACTTAACAACTTAAGAATAAAGTTTTTGATTTATATATGATAGAACGTTAAAAAAAATCCACTAATGTTACTGCAAGAACGTTTATGGTAACTTCTATAGAATGTTTTGTGTGAAAGGTCATTTTCATTCTGTGGCTAACAGAGTTAATTCACTTTTATGAGCAGCGTCTCCCGGGACGAGGGTTAACTGCTGCATATCTGTGCTTACTGTAGCTGTGCACTGTGCCAGTGGTTTGTGTAGCTGTGCGTCTGCTCAGTGATGAATGAACACAATCTGTACAGTCACAGTGTGGCTTAACTCTCAGCTCTGCAGAGACCAGCCACAGCCTGTAATCAATTACACCAGTGTTATTAATCAAGCACTGTACATGACATAGCCCGTTAACAGGTAACGTTCTCAGAGCGTTTACCACATTGCAGTAACGTTAGTAGAATGTTTTTAACGTTATATATATCAAAAACAATATTTTTAGGTCTTTATATACATTATATAGTTAGTCTAGATATATCATTATTCTTCAAAAGCGTTACAGAATTTAAAAATGTTTTAATATCGTTCTAAAAACCAAGCAATTAATTTATGTTTTTTTAAAGGAAATGTTTGGGAAACGTTCTTACAACCTAAAATTGTTAACTGTGTGTGTGTATATACACACAAACATATATACTATACGTATGGATGTCTGCGGATTAGAGAGATGTCACCATTCAGGAGGAAAAGGGAATTCTGGGAAGTGAAATGCAGGGATGTTAGTGTTACGCTGCTGCACTGGAGGATGTTGTTAAAATGCACAGCACAGTTTCTTAGAGCGCTTGGCTTTTAGCACTTTAACTTCAGCTCTGAAATGATGCTGAAATATCGCAGGATCTGAGTTCAGCTGCTTTCAGAAACTGTCAGTGAGCTGTGAAGGTCTTCCACACTGACCCCGAACCTAGAAAGAAACGTGTGTGTGTATTTCTGAGAGAAATGTCACTGTTTTGTGTGTGTGTGTGTGTGGAGGAGGGAGCTGTCTTACTGCTGAGTGTCACGTGGGATCAGATGTTTTGTGAGTCAGTATTCAGAGCACAAACAGCTTGTTTCTATGAGATAAACATTATGGTATAGTCAAAACCCCACATGCCCACAATCTTGTTGAGTTTGGAAGTGAAATGATGTTTCAGATTCAGTGAGGAGGGCTACAGAATACAACATCAGCAGATATTGTGAGTCTGATGCGTGTGAATCGTGTGAAGAAATGTTCCTGTAGCTTGACTGGTACAACATGGCGCTAGCAAAACATAGATCATGGGTTTCATTCCCATGGAACACAAACTGATATAAAGTCTTCTGTGAATACACACTGCAGCTTACACTGAGTTAAAGCATCTGCTAACACATCAAATCATAGTAACAAACATCTCCCCAGCTAACAATTATAGACTGTAAGAACGTTTCCCTAACGTTTCCCTTAATTTCCATTAAGTGACAAAAATGTTATTTTGAAAGTTCCCAGAACGTTTGCAATGTCCAGCTTCTTAGAAGTTGTATTAACGTTATTGCTTAGTTATAGGAATGTTTTTCAAAGTTTTTTTATTGTGTATCACAATTCTTGTTATTTGATTCCAATAAATGCAGTGAATAAATTAACCAAAAACTGAAACTTATCAAAGCTGCAATCTGTAAGTTTTGTCTCTCTACCGCCATCTCTGTTTGAAACATTAAATTGCAGGTTACTTGTGTGGTGTTTTCTTAACATGGATGATAAGTTTAAATTCTGAACAATTCCTGTAAGAACAGGAACAGTAGCCACATTAAATGATCGTTATGATTTGTTATGTAACTGCTCAATAACTGTTTCGTTTTAACTCAAATATTGCGGTTTGCAGCTTTAAAGAAACACCGGACATATTATTAAAATAATGTTGAATTTCAGGCCTTTAATGGTAAGTGCTTATTGTGCTGAATGCTCAGAGCTAAACAGATGATGCTACAGACTCTATACGTTCAGATCTCAGTGTTACAGGAAAGCTGAGCCCAACACAGCTGACCGGCCTTTGAAAACACGCTGAATCACGCAGTAAAGCGTTCGTGGGTTACTAACGGAAACCCAGGCGGCCTTAACCTTTTATTTTACTGCTGTTATGGCCAATTATATTTGAATAATATCTCCATCTGCAGTAAATGTGCGTCTTAGTGGCTATTTTTCAGAAATTACCATGTAGATTTCCCAAATCGGAAAATGCCCTTAAATATGCATGTATATGTAAACTAGCAGGCGTCAGGCCTTCAGTCTGGGTTGGTGGGAAGCTGTGATTCATGGAACGGATTATGCCAGTCACTAATTATGACTCTAAAAAAGGCCTGAATAGACCGACCGCTCCTTAGCATTTATACAAATGAGATTTCTGAGATGTGAAATGGTTTCCATGGAAACAAATGGACATTTCTTCACAACTAGCCCATTAAAGTCTAAAGATGTGCACATTAACTGTCAGTTTATACATTTAAAACTTTCTGAGTCATCAGGTGGAGGTAAAATTTAAGAGGTAAAAGTTTAATGTGACAGGCACATGTGCATATATATATATGCACATATGTCTGTCTGTCACATGAAACCTTTATATTTAATATATATACTTTATATATGTATTATGTGTTTTGGAGGAGGCGTGGCTTTGGAAGGAGGGAGACGGGATCTCATGCATTAAAGCTAGCGTACCATTGCTAGCCTCTATGAAACGGCCTGCCCTGCCTTTTAATTGCTTTAACCCAGGTAGTAACTTTGGTAATATAAACATCCTAGTGATCTTTATAAAGTTTTTCCATCCATTTACAGTGTGTGGTGGGTAAAAACTGGTTAACCTGACTCTGCTGAAGCAGATAAGACAGCAGCCGGCCTGTCGCTCACATCGGTGACCGCGCAAGAGGTCATTTCACACACCATTCATTCTGTGTGTGACACTTTAATATCCACCTGAATGTGCCATTCGGGAAAACAGTCTCCCCTGGACGCCTGTTAACTAAAGGCCAGTAGCAGCATCTATTCATTTCAGCAGATAGATAGAGAGGAATTCATCATTAATCAGTCTGTGCACGATTCTTCTAGCAGCCTGACACAATGCCAATACAAAGATCAGACGGTGAATACAGCTACACTAGACATGCTTCTTACACAAGCTTCTGTGCTTTCACAGTTTGAGGTGTTTATGTGCTGCTTTTGGGTTTGTAGTGTCTGTGTGTGTGTTTACACGTATTTCCACGTGTGTGTTTTGCTTCCAGCTGCTTCGTAGATTCTGTAAACAATCAACGCAAATCTCAGATCTATTATAAATAAATGACCCAAAAACTAGGGCTGCCCAGCTAATAGGGAATGTTCTCAGAACGCTGGCTGGCATTCTGTAAAAGTTCTGTCAAAAAAGTTCTTGCAATAACATTGTATACCGTAAATTAAAATTGTTGTTGATTGTTATAATTAAGTTGTTAGTGGAACGTTTTAAACATGTTGCAGAATTAAAAACATGTTTGAATAACTTTCTAAGCTAACAGTAATGAAAACTGGATATTTTGAACATTATTAGGGCTTTCAAAATAATATTTTGTAACCTGATGGAAATGTTAGAAAAATGTTCTTACAGTCTGAAATTGTTAGTGATTGTTTCCAGTCTGTATAAATGAAAGTTGGCATTCCAGAGCAAAGGCAGGCAGGAGGAAAACCACAAATGACAGGTTAAACCAGACATACAGACACACTGTATCTTCAGAAAGATTTAAGGTGCTTTTCTGTTTTAGCTGGTTTAGCTTGGCTGTTGTTCAGCTACCAACTTGTCCAGCTTTCCAGCCGGGCTTTAACTCAAGCTGCTTTTTTTCAGCAGGGAAGCTGTAAACATTTTTATATTTTTTAACTTGCTGGGATTTGCATTTGTTAGATTTTCTTCAGACTCAGTTACTCAGCAAGAAAACTCTGACTGGAAGTCGGATGTTTTCACTAATGGCTGCTACACTACAAAGTATTTTTTAACTTCGTTTCGTTTCAGAGCAGATCAGACGGACGCAGAGGGAATTATTCCAGACCAGAAGTTAAGAAAATGTTCACTTTTAATTCCAAACAATCCATGTGAATTAAAAACAGAGACTGTAGTTCCCAGCAAACAATTTTAGGTTGTAAGAACATTTCCCTAATGTTACCATTTAGGAACAAAAATGTTAAAAATATAATTTTGTTTATTCTAAGGACAATTAAAACATTTTTAGAGGTTTTTTAGATGTTGTATTAACATCATTGTTTGGTTATAAGATTCAAAGCTGTTGTAAATCTATAGTTTTTAAAATGTAAAATCTAGAAAGTCTAAAAAAACTACTATTAAAGCTACTGCAAGAATGCTTTTGATAATGTTGAGGAAATGTGAGAATGTTTAGAGAACGTTATCCAGCGTTCTGAGAATGTTCCCTGTTAGAAGGGTTGTGCTTTCTGAGATATCATTTGCTGTGTTTCTGCTTGATTTGAAACTGAGTCTGTCTGTCTCACACCTTCATAACAACCGTCCATGTTCCCGTCCATCAAACTCTGTGTTGAATCTGACACATTCCAGAATGAACCATATAAAATTGAGTCTGGGTAGCTAGAAAACTTGGTGTTTGCTTACATGCATAAATTGTGTTTACCTTCTTAGAGTGTGTGTCTGCTTTCATAGAATGTGTGTTTGCTTTTATAGATTATTTGTGTTTTATGGTATGTTGCATTTATAGAGTGTGTATGAGTGTGTTTAGTCCTGCTGTCTCGGGCTGTTTTGTGGTGTCCCTGCAGGTTGTGGTGGCAGCTAAGCAGTGGGTTTGTCAGCACTCACCTCTGGTCCAGCAGCAGAGGGTGGCTGATTAAAACGCTTCTTGTTGGATCAGTCTAGATTAAAAGGCATCACAGCAGGTCTGGCCCGTGGCTCATACTCCCCCCATCTAGGGACCTGATTTCACATACCCAGCTAACAGTTTTAGGTTGTAAGAACATTTCCCCAACGTTTAAATGAAGTAAGAAAGCATTAAAAATCGTTTAATTTGTTTTAAAAATGTTCAAAATGTCCAGTTTTAAGAAGTTGCATTAACGTTATTGCTTTGTTATGAGAACGTTATTTAAACATCTTTTACTTCTATAACGTTTTTAAAACATTACACACCTTAGGAGTAACGTTTTTGATATTAATATAATGTTAAGAGACGTTTTACTAACATTACTGCAAGAACGTTTCCTTAAAAGCTTTTATTAAAAAGAGAATTATGAGAATGTTTCCTGTTAGCTGGGTAATAGCATGAAAGACTAAGAACACAAGACATTGTAGAGAAAGCAAGACTTCCCTGTGATTTCAGCATGCTGGTTAGAATATGCAACGGTGGAATTTGTGTGACCCAGCCCAGAAGCGTCAGTTATTTGCATTCCCTGCGTGGCGCGTCCTCGGCGACAAGAGGTTGATTAACATGCAGAGGCACACGCATGTATACTGAAGCTCTCAGATTGAGACCGGGGTGGGGGTGCGAGAGCGCTTCGGCTGCTAATGGAATTTCAAGCGGATGTGGTTTATTGCTCTTGCATGGAATCAAGAAAGCCGTTTTCATGCCGGCACTGCACTTAAAATCATCTCCCTCCGTTCCCAACCCCCATCATCCTTCTCAGCACCGCCCACGTGGATTCATCGATCCAAGTCGCATCTTTAGAGGGGTGAGCTGCTGCCTGCGACTCGCATTCATGGCCGGCAGTCGCATTTTAGGCACAATGCAAGAGAGAAGCTATTTCGACTTCTATTATTACCCGAAGGTGAACCGTGGCCACCGAACATCTCTCTCTTTCTGGGTGTGTGACGTGTGCCTCTCTAAATGCGGTGGCTGATGAGAATGACTGCATGTTTCCTCATGCAGAGCTGAGCAATCAATAATCAATCAGAAAAGAGCTGACGCACCCATCTATCAGACAGAAGGACAGATACCTGAAAATCATTCACTGCTTTTTTATTTCACTGTGTCCTGTTTGAAAAGAAGGGTGTAATCTTTTATGCACGTAATGATTTTATCAAATGAAACGTTTAAACATAGACCATCACATCACGATCATCACAGCCTTCAAGAAAAACTGAAAACTTGGTTGATTAAAAACTTAAAAAATCTTTTCTGTTGTTTACTAACTAACAGCTTTATTCCTTGCACTCATAGACGTAACTTTATAGACTATATCTAATTTTAGCTTTATTTTTATATAAAGGTAAAGGCTTTATCTACAACATTTGGATAAAACAACATTTTTATCTACAACATTTGGCTAACTGTGTTTGTTTTTTTTTTGTTAAGGTTTAATTTCTTTACTTTCCTCAGTGTTTAACAGGTTTAGCCAAACATGACAGGAATAGAGCTGGAACAGCTACTGTCATTCACTGTAACCATCAACTGGTTTTTTTTAATGTTAAAATTCTTCCTCATGTCCCTGTTTGATGTTTTTCAGTTGAATAGGAGAAACAGCTGCGGCTGCAGGACGCATGTGGAGCTCTGCATGTGCATGTCTGCAGCAGACATTCTGTTACAGGTCAAATCAAATGCATCACCAGATGATGTTGAACTGCAGCACAAATCCACAAGATCATGATGTTGTTTGAAATGCATCGTTTCTGATGCAGTTTTCTGATTGCTGCAGAGGTTAGATTGCATGCGTGCATCTTAAATGCGGTCTGATGCGTGTGACCCATTTTTGTACGAATCACTTTGTACTAATTCATATGAAATCCATCTTGTAAAATAGTTACGCTTTGCTGTGAGATCAGGTTGTTTTGCCACATCTTTGTTGTAAGGTAGTTATATGTTTGTCCCTGTTTTTCTCATAGGAATGAGTGGGTAACTATGGTAACCAGGGTTTGCTAAACCACGCCCCTCGTGATGTGCTGCAGACCGTATCTATGGCAAATGAAGCGTGTTTGGGAAACCACTTTGGAATCCGTCGTTGTGGTTCTGTTTGGTAGTGCTACACACCTGTAGTGTATCACAGTCTCTAACTCACTCAGAACTGATTAACTGCTAATGAACAGTTTGTCATTTTAAAGAAGTGATAAATAAGAGTGAAGCACTTCCCAACAATTTAAGGTTGTATAAACGTATCCTAAATGTTTCAATTGAGTAACAAAAATGTTGTTTTGAATGTTTTCTGAACGTTGCATTACTGTTATTTCCTGGTTTAGTAACAGTTTAAGAAGTATGTTTTTGATATATGATATATAACATTAAAAAAAAGTTCTGCTAACGTTACTGCAAGTACTTTTTAATAACTTTGATAGAACCTTCAGAGCATGTTAGCCAGCGTTCTGAAAACGTTACCTCTTAGCTGGGTTATTTAAACAGCCATTGAAGATCGGGCTGATAATGCGTGTGCTGCGTTGCCCAGGGGAACTTTTATTCCGTCATGGATGAGCGAGAGGAAGATTATTGGACCTGCTACTTTTCTGATGAATTCTTGATGGATTGTTCCTCACATTGGCTGTCAGGCATGAATGAGAAACGCCGGAGAGAGAGAGAAAGTGGACAACACAGACATATCAGCTCTCACACCGGTGGCCACCCAGCCAACAATTTAAGTTGTAAAAACATTTTCCCAACGTTTCCATTAAGTAAAAACATTTAAAGCTTATTTTAAAGTTCTTTAAGTTCAAAACATCCAGTTTTTGTATGTCGTTTTACTGCTTGGTTGTGAGAACGTTATTCAAACATTTCGTTAATTTGTTACTTAAAATAACATTAGACTGTAAAACATGTTCTGCTAACGTTACTGCAAGAATGTTTTTAATACCGCCGAGAAAGTCATTCTTTTAGAGAACATCAGCCAACGTTCTGAGAACGTTCCCTGTTAGCTGGGCCCTCACCCTCTGAATACAGACTGCACCTCCTGCCGTTGGGGTGACGTTTCTGTAGCAGTAGCGGCTGTCACGCAGGCCCG
>JAZGTK010018725.1:0-11710 GCA_036877625.1 Ambastaia sidthimunki | reverse complement strand
TTCTCACCTGTCTGACTCTCTTCTTGGAACTTCCAACACGGAAAATCCCCACCGTCTGCAGACCTAAACATCAGCAAAAGCATTTTTTTATTTGTATGCCGCCTTTAACAAAACACATAATTTTAGTAAGTGATATATCTGTGTTGATTAGATATATTTAATTCTGCAATTCTTGAATATGTTAATCAGACAAGTGTTATCTCTACACAAATGTAAGGATAAGAATTTGTAGTTTTTAAACTGACTGCAGGAACAATCACAGAAGCTGGGAGAGTGATCACAAACATCATGATCAGATCAGATCAAGACTCAAATGAGAAGAACTGACCGAACTTCTCCAGATGTTGGCAGCAGCTGTCCAGCACGTGAGGCACCTGTCTGCAGATGGGATTCAAACTCAGCTTCTTATCTCTGGTCTTCTTCTCGCTGGGTGACTCTACGGGCATGGAGAGCTGGAGAGCCTCCAGAAGACGTGTGTGACCTTCATCCAGATCCGTGATACAGTCCACAGACATCCCACCCTGACCACCATAAAACACACATGCAACATATACTGCCGTCTGTGTCACATATACACACAGTGACTCAAAACAAACCTTAATGCATGAGACCTTTAGTAACATGGTGCATAATCATGATACTTATACAATACACACTGTATATACAGCCAGTCTTTCATGACACTGATCGGTACCAGCTGATACTCTACCCGTCTCTGAGAGCGCAGGGCTGTTTCTGGAGTGCCGGGGGAGCTGGCCTCGTTGGGCGTCTCGGAGGCGGAGCTAAGGGAGGAGTTACTGCTGGAAAGCTCCTTGTTATTGGATTTCCGACCAGCCAGATGCCAGAGCGAGGACGGTCTGCTTGAAGAGCAACGCTGGCCATCCTGAAGCTGTTTCAGACGCCGGTCATTAAAAATGACCTGTGAGAGCGGAACGCCAAACGCCTGAGGCTCCGACTCTGAGAGAGACAGAGAGAGAGAGAGAGAGAGAGAGAGAGAGAGAGAGGCAGACAGATAGAAAGACAGAGAGAGAGAGAGAGAGAGAGAGAGAGAGAGAGAGTGTGTCTTATTAAAGTAAAGACTTGTGTTTGTTACATGTTTAGCATTTGTGGCGTAATTGTTCATACAAAAATTATTTTGACTAAATATTTTAAATATGTCATTAAAATGATTTAATTTTGACTAAAAGGCTGAAAATTAAAAACCGTGAAATTTTATTAGTGATATATTTCCTAAGCCTAAATCTTTCATTTAATTCCCTGATGTTCCATTCCAGTAGAATATGCCACAGAGTGAAACACAGACGTGTCTGATGGTAATGGAGACAGGAGATTTTCAGCACACTGGAAGCTGTGGGCAGTTTGTGGTCTGTAACATGAGTCAATGAACTAACTGTGGAACGTCTCGGATTGTTTTTGTTATTTCTTGCGGCGGTCGGAGCGCAGCGGGAGAGTCTGCATTCCTGCACACATTACTGCATAGGAAGAAGACATGCTCGTTCGCATCAGACTGGTGCATTGTGGGTAAAACTGTATATTTTAATGAACAGTGGGGTCACTTTGAAAATTTGGGACTTTCTTTATTTAAATCTGGAAATAAACGTTTTATGGTTTTAAAACGAGTAACCAGTAAAAGGATGGAGCAAAATTCGATGCTATTTCTAGATCACTAATCAAATGTAAGGCGAATGTGTGACATTGAGCATGCAAACAGAAGATCAGATGTTCCACAGAAACACATATGATGCTCTCATGACTCGAGACATGTTTTACTTAAAGTCATGCTGAAAATACAATCTGTAATGAAAGAAATTATATTACATTTGAAAAAACTTTCCACTAGTGAGAACTGAGGATTTATTATTGTACTAAAACAGAATTTCATCATTAGCAGATCAGTGAGAAAACATTATCAGAACAAAACATGTTCAGTCAGGGTTTTATTTAATAAAATAAGCTTTAATGTGATAGTAAATCTCCACCTAATGTCAATGAAATCACTCATTAAATGCTAAAATCGGTTTCTGTAAGAATAAACGTCTCTTGAGTTACTGCAGTACATGAAAAACAAATACCTCTGTCTTTCTTTTCCTTAGATAAAGAATCCAGTTTCCTCCTGAGTGATTTCTTACGCTTCTGACCATCTAGAAAAAACATGAACACAGAACAAGTGATTTAAAACAATAAAAGCCTTTATATCCTATTAGTATGTGTGATGTAACTGAAGAATTTGCTGAAATAGCTTTAAAAATTATTTGTTTTGTTCAGAGGAGGAACTACTGAACAGCCAATGTAGTCAAGTAGATCCAGAATATTTCATGCAGAAAGTTAAAACAGTTAAAAATAAAAATGGTCAGTCACAGATCATCTTATTCATTTCTATAATTTACTGTGTGCTGTGACAACCTAAACAGAAGAGGTCTGAGGTTTAATGCTTTAGGTTTGCTAATGTGCAAGCCAGACTAAAGTTCTGGAAGAGTCCTGACTGAAATCTGACATATTTCAGTAGAGACACATCAACGGTTTTAGGGATGAGAGCATCTTTAGGGCCCCTTCACATGACTCGCATCTGTGGTGTTCAATGCAACGGTTCAATGCGTCAGTTTCAGCCCCGCCCACGCCGGCCACGCCCCCCGCATGCCAGTCAAGCATTGTCACGGGTTGCTCAAAGTTCAGACAATTTCAGCTTTTTCTCCATTTGCCTCTAACCTTCTGACGAGTAGCCAATGGCGGCCAGACGCTTCAGTCTGACAAACGTAATGTCTGTCTTTGCTATTTGTGCAGTTTTAATTTCTCATTGAATTGAATTCTGCCTCACACATTTATGCATTTTCATTTTTACATTTTTTATACATTTAGCAGACGCTTTTATCCAAAGAGACTTACAGTGTACTCAAGGTATGCAATTTATCAGTATGTGTCTTCCCTAGGACTCAAACCCATGACTATTTGCGCTGCTAACGTAATGCTATACTAGATGAGCATAACTCAACTAGTTGAGTTATGTTTACTTTACTGTTTCCAAGAGCATTCAAAGATGGTAACATTTCCATAAACCCATGTTTCTTTATGAGAATGGTATTTTTTTAGATTTATTTTATTTAGATTCATTTGAGTACGTGAGCATGTTTATACCTTTAGGGATGGTGATCTGGCATCCCAAATCAAAGTCTTTGGTCAGTCTGCTCAGAGCCACGTCCTGCAGTCGGACTCTCTCCAGTTCAGACAGACTCTGAATAGGGACGGACTGCAGATGAAAATGATGTCCAGATGTTCTCTTCCAGGTCAAATCTCCCTGTGAAAGAGGCAAAGAGACATTCTTTCTATCACAGATTCTTGAATAAATCTGTAACAGCCGCTAAGTGCTCATGCACCTCTTCTCTCAGCTATATCATTTTATCTTGAAGTGTTTTATAAGACAGGAAGCTAAACCAACTGCCAGATTTTTGATTTCAAAATAAAGACAGAAGAGTGGCAGAAGTAAACTTGAGAAACAGCACGACCGTCACGTCCACTTTCTTCAGCGACCTTTGACCCCAAAATAAACGTTCCTCCTTCACATTCACCACTGACAGTTCAAAAATTCATTAACTAAAAGTCATGAACTAAATCAAGCAGCTGTGCAATGAATAATAACATTACAAACCTTTCAAAGATTTGAAGAAAAACACACTAACTAGTGACGTCTATAAAAACACACATCAGCTCTTGACTACTTCTGGAATTAGGGTAAGTTAGCCTAGAAAATGTATATATTCATATATAAAAATCAATTTTGCTATGGAGAAAAAGCTCATTTGAGCTAATTCTTCTGTCATTTTGGGACAGGGCTTCAGTTTGATGTTAGGACCAATACGTTATGATTTCGAGTGACTAACAATTGTATTTTCCTAAAATAGTCTCATTTAATGGAACATGCAATGACAAGTACTAAAGAATTTTTGGCATCCCCAAAAGAGATTTTGGCGGTAGTGAGCACTGCCCCCCCTCCCATCCCCCCTCTGAATTGTGAAATCAGACACAGTCTCTGGCAGCCGCTCATGTTTTGATGGTTCCTCTCCTTATAGGGATTTCTTGGAATGACGACTGGAGTAAATTTCACCAGCAGTTTCAGACTGACAGCCAATTTGATCAGCTACTAATTTTGATAACTAAAAAAAATCACCAATAACCCAATAAAACGTTTCTAGCAAGACTGTAGCGAGTTTCATAAATCTGGGCTGAAGCACATGGTTCACATATGTTTTGTATATGTGGAAGGGTTCTTGCTAGAGTTCACGGTGCAAGTAACAAAATATTTATGTGTGGGCCCCCTTTGCCCCAGGCCCAATGAGCAGTTTATACCACTGATGACCTTTATGGGCCCCACTCATCACAGGCCCTCGAAAGAAAAGTGTATAAAATTTGGTAAAAGTTTACATTACACCCTTACATATAGTAATTTTTAACATAAGTATGAAATGCTGGATGCCATTGGACACACATAATAATACACAAAACAATATGAACATTTGAAAAGGATTATCTGTGTGAATTATTGTTATTGTTTTAATATGCTATGTAAAATAGCTCAATCAAGCCCCTACTAAATGCCGTAAAAGAACCATTTATGGTTCCCCAAGGAACCATTCTGTACACTTTATTCGAGTCCTACTACAAGAAATCTTTTGTAAAACAGAACGTTCTTTATGGAACCATACAGCCAAAAATAATTCTGATATATTTGTAATTGTATTTTTATTGATAATCAATATAAATGTATTTATATAAGGGGTGTAAAAGGCTAATTTTGAGGGTGACTATCCTCCATTGTTTAGTTAAACCCTGAACACGCATGATATATATGAACTATATCAGCAGCACGGATGGCCAGTCAGGAAGGAAACAGACTGTGCTGGTAAGATACTCATGACCTTTGACTAACCAGCCTGTAAATCTGCTCTGACCAGATTAAACTTCCTTTGATCCACCAGAGTGGAAAGTGTCCAGTACCCAAGGAGGCTTTAGAAATGAACTGACAGTGTCAGCTACCCAACCATTACAAGTACCTTTAAAAATGAAAAAATAAAATTCTCTGTCACTTTCACTCACCATTTGTTCTGACAAAAATAATATTCACAAAAAATGTTCAATGATCTCTTTTCCATACACTCAGAGTTCATGCTGACCAGATGACACGTGTCAGATTTGGAACATTTATTTCAGTTATTTCTTGAATGTACTGAAATAAAGAACAAACAGTAACACTTTAGTATTAACTACAAATTTTGCCTCAACAACCTCCTCATTTACAGCTTATGAATACTTAGTAAGTAAGTTGTTGTTGAGTTTAAGTGTAGGTATGAGGTAGAATTAAGGGATGTACAATATACTCATCCAAAATAAGACATTAATATGTGCTTTTTAAGTACAAACAAACAGCCGGTATGGAAGCTAATAAGCAACTTGCTCAAAGTGTAAATTGGTCCTCATGCTAATTTGTTATCGAAAAACATTTGAGGACTTTCAGTGAGTGCTTTCAGTGTTTTATAATTCTGTCCTGCAGCACAGAGAAACACACGCTTGTCCTTCATTGAGATCTCCTTTCACCAGATCAATCTCACTCCAGGCCAACAGCTCAGATAATAGATCCACATACACCAGAACACCATCCATCAAACACTACTGAACATTTCACAGCTGCACAGTTTCAACACACAGTCCAAATTCCACAGCCGTTTCTCATCGGCCCGCATAACTTAGTACTGTAATCATACACGGACATGAGCTGAATCCATATTAAACACCATCAATAAGTGAGTGGTTTGTAAAATAATAGATTGATAAAAAAAATTTCTCTGAGGTTCATGTATAATGACGGTAAAGTTTATCTGGGATAATGAGTTATTGGTTTCCTTCTGTAGTTTTAAACTGAACTCAATAACAGTGACACATCGAGGGCTGGAAAACACTTATTAATGATCAGAAGAAACTTGAAATGTAAATGTCTTTTAACTTAAAAGAAGAGATTTTAATAAGAAAAGGGCAGGAATGAGTGGTGTGTATTGTTGGGGATGTAAGTTAGTTAGCACACACACACACACACACAGCAGCTCAATGGCTCAAGCTTCATGTCGCCTCACTTAGCATAAATTAAAGCCTCGCTCATTAGCATAAAAAGGTGAGCAACAGTCTAATTTAAACAGCTGTCCAATAAGAGATGCTTGAGGATCATGAGAGAAGCATCACGTGTGTGTGTGTGTGTGTGTGATGGTAATTTAAGGCTCATCTGCTCACTGCACACAGATTCTTAACCAACAGCGTCTCATTAACATTCTGAAGGGTTTCTAGCACACATACACCTATAGTGTTTGGTACAATATCAATGTATTTGAAAATGGAAAGGTTCATGAAATAAACTGGTCGATTTTTTATCACATTGGCACATTGGTAATATGAGACAAAGGGGTTAATATGTTGATATTGTACAATTCACTTCAGGGTCTATAAACAGAAACATGTACATGTGTAATTTACATACAAATACGACCATTTTACATATTGAGATCCAGACAATGATGAGTTTTCCTGAGGCTTCTCTGGCTGTGCTGGTTCTGCACTCTGGATCTGTTTAGCCACGTTCTTTCTGGTAGGAAATAGAAGCTTGGGGACTCGAGGGTTCTTTGAAGAATTTCTTAAGACATTCTTTGTTTCTGTGGACAAAGAAACAACCAAAACAAACAGTACTGTTTTCTTACCCAATGCTTCATTCACTCCACGCTTCACATATTACATCACAGCAATGACAAATCACAAATAATCTCTCAATTGTTTCTCTAGATGCTAAGCAGAACCAACTGAAATCAATTGCAGACTGTAATTTCCAGCTCTCATTCACTAATAAAAGGTGTTAAAGGGGTTCTTTCAGTCAAAGGTTCCTGAAAGAACCACTTTTTATAATCTGTAGTGGAACCTTTTCAGGCAACAGAAAGGTTCTGTGGACGTTAAAGGTTCTTTATGGAACCGTACAGCCCTACAAAGAATGTTTATTTTGTTTTAAGACTGTATGTTTATTGCATCCCTGAAATTCTTTCAGGTGTTTTTATAAGTCTGGCATCTTTTTTCAGTACTGTAACTACAAACCCCTCCACACTGACACTTTATCTTTCTCTGACATCCATCATCACCAACAGCGCGGACAGTTTCTGGCATTCCCACTGAAAACATCCCCAGAGAAAGTTTGTGAACAGATATGGAATTAAAGCAGCTTGCTTCAAGCATCTGTGGCCCCACGTTGTGTTCACTGCTCCCTACACACTCAGTAGTGTCTGTATACAGGATTCTTTGTATCAACTGTGTTTTTTGTGGTACCAACCATTTTAGTGAGAATTCAAAGTTTGGTTAAATGGTTCCACATGAGAAAGGAGACCTAACAGACCCTCCACTTCCAGCTATTGAGTCATTAAGGCTCACACAGATTTTCTGTTAGAAGTCCTGAGGGTGTGTCACATCCTACGTGTGCTGAATTCTCCTGCAGACTAAAGAGACACACCAATCTTCACAAGGCACTTCTCTGTTATATAGTTTACAACAACATACATCACGAAAAGCTGTACAGAGCATCTGAATTAATATAATACCGAAATAATCTGGTTACATGGCATTTCTATTGTCCTCTATAAATCAGGATTGTGTCTGACGGTGAAATTTGAAGCAGTCATAATTTAAATATAGTTAAATTAAAATGCAATAAAATTGCAACAAAACTAAGTGTAGTTTTTGATAATATATGTTGTTTTCAGTATGAATTGTCTGTAACTGTTATCATATTCATAACACAAGCTATTGTATTTTAGAAACAGAAGTTTATATTCATAATCCATGTCTGAAATTTTAGTACATTACATTTAATAAATTTACTTTCATTGAGAAACACTTTCTTTCCCAGAATGCTGTAATTAACCCCAAAACTGTTAAATGAATTCAAACATCATGAAGCAGGATGATGAAGATGGAAAAAGTGTTATGAACATCTAAGATCTTTGACTAATGAACGTTCACAGTTTCTCTAAATTGCAATTTCAGTCCTGTCATTCAAATTCCAACTGTGTCTTCCAGGGAGGGGCAAAATTACTGAAATTCCAACATATAAACTGAAAGTTATTCATTTCTCCAATTCAGAATTCTAATCCTGAGTTAGACAATCTTTAACCAAACAACGATAACAAAAGATACAAAAGTACAAAGAGTTCAACTGTTCCACTAAATTCCGGAACAATCCCAATGAATAGCTCTGATGATGTAAGAGTTTTAAATATCACTTTATCTTGTGCCCAGTGTCAAACGCATGAGTTGCACAAAGAAACAGGAAGTACCAGATTCTGGGTGCAAGATGTTGGTTTCAACATCACTGTGTTAATCAGTGAATCAGATAGGACACACCCTTCAACATTTTCCCAGGTTCACAGAGGAAAACATGAAAGTCAGAGTCCAGAGACAAAAGCTGCCTCTTTAATTCTCATTCAATTCTTTGCATAACTCTTTTCTCAAAGGCAAACGGTGTGGGAAATTTTCAAGGCTCAGACAAACATCTTTTGTCGCCGGTACAGCATTGTTGCAACTGTAAACAGCAGTGCTTAGCGGAGCAAAATCAGCAACAGGATTCTTAGATGCTGCTATGCAGTTACAGTACTAAAAAGTTCTCGGTGGTTTCCAGGTGGCTGCTGGTTTGTTCCTTCAGTTTGGGGTTTGTTTAAATCACTAACCTTAAAGGTAGGGTAGGCTACTTCAGAGAAGCCAGCTTTATAACAAGCTAGCTTTGAAATCATAAAATCCCACCTTCCCTTCAAAGCGCTCTCCAAAGCCACGCCTCCAAAACACACGAACATGGTGAGGACGCAAATTCATAGTGATTGGATGGCAAGTTGCCAATGATTGGACAAACATTTTATGGTCTTCACAGCAGATGTATATTTAAAATAAATATATTTAAACCACTTGCTAAAACCATCTAAGAAAAGTCTTCAGTCAAAACCCATCATGCAAGTCTTACCCTCTCATACTGTGCAACTTATATCACAACGGAAATCTAGCATGGACAATCCTAGATATTTGAAGTCAGCTAAATGAATTCAGAATTCCTGCATAAAGACTAAAATGAGAGCAGAAAGACCAGAATGTCTCTGGCACACATGGAACAATTTACTCAAAAGCTTGAGGGCAAAAAATAACAGGCCAGCAAATCTGAAAGCAAACAAAACTTCAACAGCTCATCTGGGGTCCTGAAAGCTCTCGGCTCTGCGGGAGAGGGTGTACGTGATTCAGAGTAAAGTTAGCGGCTTCTCTCTTTAAGGAAACACACTCTGTATATGATCAAAGCAAGAAGGTCCATGATAACATCTGAATAGCGGCAGCTCCGTTGGTTTCAGGTGAGCTGATCACAAGTCACGTGAAACAGATTGTTCTTATACCTGACATTAACATGCATCTCAAATGCATCTCCTGGGAGTGTTTGTGATCTGACTGCATGGCTGCATAAATACATCACTTAAGGTTATGTGCTATACTGATGTTCATGTTTGAGTCGCTGACAGGGAAGTTCAAAAAGAAGAGCGATTTTTACGCCCATCTTCCTGGAAAACCGCATACACAGCTTTGGGGATCAGAGATGCTTAGCGCATGTCGCAACTGTTCTAGCCTGCAGGAGTTGCAATTATCTGACAAACCATCTTACCTAAACCATTGAGTAACTTGTGGGCCTGTGTTCATATGTCACCAAAGACAATGAAATCACCTTGAGGTGAGTCAGACTTAATACACGTCTAACTTTCACTGTGAAACCAACAATGAGAGATTCTGTTCCTGTCTCCTTTGAAACTACTGCTCTTCATTATGTTAATTCAATAGTGGGATTTTACGAAGCATCTAGTCAACGTGACCCTCATTACTGTCAACATGAAGCATTGAAAATGTTCTAAACCCGTTTTATCTACAGAATGTGGGGTGAAACAGGATATTCAAAGAGGAAACATGTGGGGTGGGGCTTTGTGCATCAGGAATTGATTAGGTTGTGAAAAGTGGGTGTTACAAACAAGAATGGGGGGAGTGGCTTAAAGGGACCTGTGACATCAGCCGTAAAGAAGTCAATTCAGAGACGAAGCATGTCTTTACACGATGAAACATTACAAATACATTTTCTTTTACAGGAATCACATGCGCTGATGAGTCTTACACAACAACACCAGAAATGTGTAATAAAAAAGCAATCAGGTCCATTTTGATTTCATGGTGACTAAACAGTTCCTAATTTGTGTAATTTGTCCTCCTTTAAGGGTTTCTAAAACATCAACTGCTAATACCCAATAGCCCATTTTCCTCTTATTAGTGGTGAACTGCTAAGATAATGTAGAAAACATGAAGGGCCTTGCAGCAGAACTTTTGTGCTGTTGTACTGAGCTGACAGTCTCCAGTGG
The DNA here is from genome assembly GCA_036877625.1 of Ambastaia sidthimunki. Lineage (NCBI taxonomy): Eukaryota > Metazoa > Chordata > Actinopteri > Cypriniformes > Botiidae > Ambastaia > Ambastaia sidthimunki. The sequence continues at coordinate 1,262 of JAZGTK010018725.1, read as the reverse complement.
GAAGAATTATTTGCACGGTTAGCGTTGCCAAAAACCAGGTCATGCTGCTCCACTGTGAGAAAAAACTGAAGCAACTTCATGTAAACCAGATGTCACTTCACTTAAGAACTGCACTCAGCTCTCACTCTGCTTCTCTTAGCACAGTAAAGCCTAACTGCAGAAACGCACGAGAAACCATCTTTCCTACCATTACTCTGCTGGAGGGAGCCATTATTGAACTAATAACACACAAGCAGTGGTGCATTACAAACATTTTATTACGGGTAAATGGCGCTTTTTGGCAAAACGCAAAAGGGGAGATAAAAGCACACATGGCTTCGACTGGGCTTACTGTTTTTATGCCATTATCAGCAACAGGACAACAGATACCGATATACAATAAATTGCTAAATTTATTACAATAAACAGTTGTTTTATTAAGTTTTTTACAGTCTGGTAACTTGGCACATTTATGTAAAATGTTTACAACAGATTTAACTGAGGCTCATCCAATCAGAATCCAGCCAGAACTATCTGCTTTGTAATCTGTGTATTGGGACTGTAATTGTGCTTACGTTTTGTCTCAGCTGAATCAAAATGTTAGGAAAAGGCCACGAGAGCAAATAAATGCAGTTTGACCAAACATGGGGATGAATTTAAAAATGGCTTAAAAAGCAGCTCAATAAAAGCTGTAGAAGCTCAATGACTTACTGAGATACAGTAGATTAAAGCACTTTTCTTTCCAGATCTAAACACTGTTCATCTTAGATTCCCTGAAATGGTCTGTGACACGCCAATGATGAGAAGAACCCAATATTAAAAACTTCATTTTAAACAGCAGTGGCCATTATCTGGTACGGTGCATCTACGTTGCCATGGCGATGACTTGAGCGTCAACACGTTGCAAAGAAATGTGTTGTTTTCTTTTACAGCAGCTATGAGATGCAAGTTACAAGCACGAAAAAAGACGAGAAACAGATGAAAAACATCCTACTTGAATCCAGTCTGAATCCGATCATATTTGCACCGCCTGATTGTTCCAAACAAAAGTTACAACACTGCTTTGGGAAAGACAGCTGTACTGCCAGATATTTAAAAGATACACTAAATACTTCCAGGTTCACTGTGACTTTAATATAGTTTGGTTTGTTGACAACAACGAGGAGCTGCATAAACTACAGATTCCAGAGAGGTCAGGTGACATCCAAGGAGGCCGTCCCATCAAGGGGGGGCACACAAACATCTACAAACTTGGTGTTTCTAAATGTTATAGTATTTAAAAA
>JAZGTK010018723.1:0-11712 GCA_036877625.1 Ambastaia sidthimunki | reverse complement strand
ATAAATGGACACTAATTACAAAGACTAATTACCAACAGATGAGACTGATACACTAAACAGACAGGAAATCCCAATATGGGCATGGCATGGGAGAAACCAAACAGACAGTCCAAACAGGGGTGTTACAGTACTCTCCCATTCCAGAAGGCGCGGCCTCGCGCCGTAGCAAAACAGAAAGAAACAGACAGTCCTTGGGTGAGGCTTTGGCGGAGGTCGGACTCCTGGGAGGGGAACAAACAGAGTCCAGAGGGGTGATAGGGGGAGGAGACAAGGGAGACACAGAAAGGATACGGAACAGGAGGAGCTAGGCGAGACCCAGGCCACAGCTATGATGGTGGTCCACGGCAGAGCAGACAGAGGGAGGAGCCATGGAGGAAGGGCTGACGGCTCCTGGGGGCCGACCGATGGAGGTGGAGCAGGTGGACGTGGAGCCCGAGGCAGAGACAGATAGATGATAATCCCAGGTGACAACAAAGACCCGGAGGGTCAAGGCGGAGCAGATGTCACCAGCGACCGAGGCGAAGGCAGGGATCCGGAAAGACACGGTGGAGCCAGTGTGACAGAGGACTGAGGTGAAGCCAGAGGGATGGAGGAGCCTGACAGAGCCGGTGGGATGGAGGGACAAGGCATAGCCAGAGGAGTGTAATCCAGAGGCGATGGATGGTCGATGACAGACCAAGGCAGAGCTGGAGGGACGAGGAAGCCCGGTGGAGCTAGTGGACTGATGGGCCAGGATGTAGACGAGGGAGCTTGGTGGCTTGGCGGAGCTGCAGTCCTAGTGTAGTCCTCAAGAGAGCGCTCCCCCTGCTACAGCATGAGGATGAGGAAGGATGGGCTATACATAACAACGTACACAAAACTGACACCGGACAAAAACAAAACCAACAAAAAATAAAAGCGGGATTTAAGCGCCGCTTATGTTTTGGTCTGGTATTCTGTCACGGGGCAATCTCAAAGGCAAGAGCAAAAACAACGTGGCATCCAAAACAAAAGTATTTAATAGAAATAATCCACAAACGATACAGGTCAACAAGGCATGAACAGGCAGGAACAGGCAGGACATTAGAACACCCAACGTAAGGTTAATACCAGACAAGGACAAACTGAACAGGAAACAACTTATAAAGGGACACTAATTACAAAGACTAATTACCAACAGGTAAGACTGATACGCTAAACAGACAGGAAATCCAAATATGGGCATGACATGGGAGAAACCAAACAGACAGTCCAAACAGGGGTGTTACAGTTATGGTCTTACTGTTTGCTCAGAGCTAGATTTTATTTGCTGTACAATGTATTAAATGTACCAGTATTTATACCTTTTAATTTGTAGGCTCATGTACTGTAGGGTTGTGTAAAGAAACTATCAGTGTTCACAGATAACAGTGCTGGATTTTGAAAAAGTCATGAAATGGTAGTTTCTAACTGAGAGGATGGCAGAAATCTTTTTTTTTTACAATTTTAATGTTTATGATTTTGACTTTTTGCTATTTATTTGTTTATTCATTGCATATTTTCATTTATTTACATTTACAGTATATTACATATAATAATATATCAAGGCCACTGTTTGAGGGGGCGCTACTTGAATGGTTAATTTAAATGGCACATTTCAAACAAGAGTGACTGAATTGCTTAGTAATTTGTTTACATATGATCATGTAATTTTCGGTGTTCTTTAGTTAAAAATGTTAGGTATGCTCTTTTTTCTGTTTTGGATAATGTGCATATACATTACTGCAATAATGTATATACACAAACTTGAAAAAAAACGTGCAATAAAATGAAGATTTATTTGAAAATGAAAATATATGAAAAGGAAGAAAATTAATAAAATTTTTCAACGATAATAACAATGTTTAAAAAGGTTATCCTAGACAAATATATATAAGCTAATGTCAGTAATAAAGTGATTATTATAAAGTAATTGTAATTCTTCTGATGTTAAATCCTTTGGAATTAATTACTACAATTACTACAAAATTTGATCTGATCTTCATTTAAGTCACGATTATAGACAAACTCAATCTGATGAATAACTACTACTAACAACTCATAACACATTTCTATATATGACATAATTCTGTTACGTGTGTCCGGAGCTAGGAACTAGGAGCAAAACAAGGTAGTAATCCAACAAACTTCTTTAATCGAGATAATGATTAAAAGGAACATGGAGGAATTTGAAAAAAGAAAAAGGAACATATGTTCCTTTTAATAATGATTAAAAGGAACATAAAGACAAGGAACATAGAACACCCAACAATATGTACACTGACTAACTAAAACCGGACAAAGAACGCTAGAACTTAAATAGTAAACTAATTAAACACAGGTGAAGGTGAAGAGAATAAACTTAACAAGAACAGGAAACCCAAATAAGGATATAAACATGGAGGAAACCAAATAGACAGATCATAGGGGTGAAACAGAGCTAAACATGAGAGAAACCAAAATGACAGTTCACAGGGGACGTAACACATTCACAGTGCTGGCTGGAAAAAAATAAGTGAACCTTGTGTTAATGTCTTTAAAAGGTAACAAATCAGGTGATTTTATTACAGGAGATTGAAAGTGTGGATTAGCCCAGCCCTTTAAAGACACACCAAGCCTGGTTACTTACACAATGTTAACAATGTCTTAATAACAACAACTTTCACAGAACCTTGGAATGCAGTAAAGAGATGCACATAGCTGGAAAAGATTACTAAAGCATTGCTGAAGAGTGTTCACCAATCCACAATAAGCCAAACTGTCTACAAATGGGAAACAAATAACTGTTGCTATTGTTCCTGGAAGTGGCTATCCTGAAAATAAAAAGACCTCCAGAGGTATTTGTTCATGTGTCCACTAGCACAGAATAAAAAAATACTAAACAAGACTGGTATTCAGGGCAGCAAGGCATAATTTGGTGAAAAGAAACGTTGCAGCAGGTTTGCCCAAGAGCACCTAGATGTTCCACAATGCTTGTGAGAAAATGTTCCAAAATTGGACAGATGAGACAAAAGTGGAACTTGTTCGCAAAAATTCACAAAGCTGAATGTGGAGGAAAAAGAATCTGCACACCAACCCTTGTCCCAACTGTAAAGCATTGTGGAGGAAGCACTATTTATGGTTTGGGGCTGCTTTATTGCCTCAGGCCTGGGATGCCTTATAATCATTGAGGGAACAATGAATTCAAGCGAAATTCAGAATATTGTACAGGAGAATGTCCGGCAGCCATAAACAACCTCAGTCTCAAGAGAGGTTGGGTGATGATGCTACAAAACAATGAACAAAAGCACTCTAGTAAGTGAAAGAATGGCTGAAAAAGAAGAATGATGTTTTGAAGCTAAACAGGTTTGTAGGAAGTAATGGCTGAGAATTTCTTCTTTAACCATGTGCATAACAGCTACAGCAAATGTTTGGTAGAGGTTGTTGCCTCTACCAACAAGTTATGAAATACACAGGTTTAATTCCTTTTTTTAACCTGCACTATAAGATGAAAAGTTATCAGAAAAAATCAACATATGAGTGTTGTGTGTTGAGTGTTGTGAGCAAATTGTGTTTGCTTAGAGTTGTTTGGAGATACAACTCTAAGAAAACCACGCTTTAATAATGCAGAAAAGCAGATGATTTCTTGCAGCTGTAGTGTGTTTGTGCACTATCTCTCGAATCATTTGCAGTCACATGATAGCTTTGTAAAGAATAGAATGAAAGTTGTAATTCACTGATTACCTTCCTTGATTACATCATTCTCTGTGCTGCAATTTAAACTACTGCACTGTGATCGATCATGTGACCTGCAACAACCAGATGCCATTATTGAATGTGAACATGACAGTGAATACGTTTTCGGAGGTTTTATAGAAAAATGTAATAGGGTTGAGTGAATACTGACAGATATTTAATTCTGGATTTAATGTGGAAAAAAATATCTCCTTAAGCCATTGGGTGTAATGGTGCATGATGTTATTCTGAAATCAGCATGAAAAAGAGAACCAGGAATCATTTCAGATGGGTCCGTGGTTCAGTTAACCAGTGGCCATGACACTCACCCACTCCTTTGTGAATTTGACAGGCTTTAATCATATTTACCACAATATTTACCATAAATTATGTAATGGCTGATCAGGGACAGTACACCATTTACTGGTAATCCTAATTTGGTCTGGTACAGAACATCACCACCCCTGTGCTACCTTTACTTTATTTCACTGCATGTTCATTTATTTATTCACCTGCCACAAACACGTCTCATTTTCCATTCATTTAGAGCTAAATGGCGTCTGTACCCGCTGAGTGAAGACGCACTGAAGTTCATCCTGATGAATGTCTGGTAATTATGTCAGCATCCCAATGCATCTGTGTGCAAAGGCATTTGGGAACAATGTCCCTTCCAGGAAAGCTATTGAGAGTGTTCGAGAAAACCATTAAAGATGAATAATGATATTTCTCCTTAGATAAAAATGGCTGTTTGTTTATTTCTTAGCAGGCAATCCAATGACTGATATTGCTTTAGTGAGTGCTAAAAATTTCCACTGACTGAATACAAATCTATTTGTAAGTCACATAATAATCAAAATATATGTATTATTGTATATGTGTAGTGTATAATGTATTATTTACTGACCCTTATAGTGGCCCAAAGCCAAATGTTGTTTTTTATACTTTTTGAAGAATCTTTACACTTATGCATTTTTAGCATTGCTGTCAACAAAACTGTCCATGCTGTCTATGTTTTAGAGATGCTGAAATGATTTTATATTGTCTTTATAATGTAAAACGAGTAAAATGACTTTAGAGATTAGTTTTGAAAAATGGTGTTACTGCATTTTAGTTGTTCCAATAAGACCAAACATTTCTCTAGAGGTTTCTTAATGAACTGTTTGACATTTCATTAACTGGCTCAATTTGGAAAGTTATCAATTTTCACGCTGATGTCAGAAGCTACAGCTTTAATAAGATACAGCAGATGGCCACAGAGCTGAACAGCTCCCCCACCCTTCCTTTAACAGGCAGAATCAGAAATGCAGGAGCGTGGCAAATTCACCTTCTGTGAAGATAAAGTCACTTGAGGTTGTATAAGTAAGTGGAGGATGAATGAATGTGAAAACCGCAGCTCATCCGAACGACCGTTAGAACTCACAGAGGAGCCATTAGGAACTGCTGAAGAGATTGCTGAGGGAAGAGAGTGACTCACCTTAAAAATGCATGACAACTAATAAGACGTATGAATCAATTATTCCACAGAGAATCAGGGTGTTGCTGCAGAGCAATATTCACATACATTAAATAAAAACAACATTTGAGTTTAATAGTCATAATAAATGTGTTGCTTTTTTAAAACATTTTCTCTTGAAAACAAAAAGAGCAGCCATCTCACAGGACTCTGTGTGTCTTATTTCCATAGATTGGGTCTGAATATTTATTTAATAAACTGATGTACTCTGAACTACAATAGCATTTAAGCTGGTTTATGACATCCACTTTCACTTAGTGATTTATTTATCCAGAGAGTACCCTGCCTGTTGCCCAGGATGCTGGGAAATGCAAATTCTATTGGAAATAAACATAATATTAATATATATACATATATATATGTATTCAAAATTAAATATGGTCAATAACATCAAATTTCACTGGTTCTTGAGCACAGCTTTGTGCACATTTGATACCAAAACTGGACATCAATATTTTGTTTTCCTGACATCAGATGTTTGTTTTCCTGTTTTCCAAATGTGATCTGCAGTATTTAAATATATATTTGCAGATATATATATATATATATATATATATATATATACAGTATATATATATATAAAACTGTGTTTTTATATGTATATAAAAACTGTGGCTGAGAGGAGTCTCCTTTAAATTAATAAAATTTGTTTTTTATTTCAGCTGTTTTTTAAATAAAATTGTGAATTGTAATATAAATAATGACAAGAACATTTTGCTGAATAAAAAAAGTCATCAGGCTATACTTCATACAAGCAGGAAATTTGCATACAGTGCACTTTTAAACACACCCAATATCTTTAAAGATTATAACGGATTTCTTAAAACAAAATTGACCCAGTTTCTAATGGGCAAAACTTTAACATGCTGATGGTAAGATGCACCAACAGCATCTGCATGATACAGTTTTTTTGCCCCAAGAGATTTTGTGAAATCAAGCCCTCAACCTCATATACTCCATTTCAAGATCACTCTGTGGGGAACATTCAGTAGTTTATTTCCGCTTGCTTCTCAATCAGAGATCTCATCTAATGACACAATGCAAGACATGAATTGATTGTATGAGGGCCCAGAGAGGGTGGAGAAACACCATAGTAGACACTGAGTACCATCACAGAAAGTTTCCATTTTTCATGAAATACCACAGTAAACTTTGGGTTATTATCATTTAACAATGCATACTAATGCATCATTTACACATTATTTAATTTGGGATTAGATAAGTGTAAAAAAAGCTTTACAGCTTTCCTGGCATTATGTAAAGTATTTATCCTGGTGTTTGAATTACTACATTTGATTGAGTCTATTTAACAGTCTATACATTTTTAAGAAAACGTAAGAAATAATTATCTCAGTCTGAAGGTTATAAAACATATACAACAACAACAACATTTTAGTGAAGTGAGTGTGGCCAAGTATGGTGACCCATACTCTGAATTTGTGCTCTGCATTTACCCATCCAAGCGTACACACACACACTGTGAACACACACACATTGTGAACACACACCCGCACAGTGGGCAGCCTTTTTGCTGCAGCGTCCAGGGAGCAATTGGGGGTTCTCAAGGGTCTCACCTCAGTCATGGTATTGAGGGTGGAAGAGAGTGCTGGTCATTCACTCCCCCCACCTACAATCCCTGCCGGACCCGAGACTCGAACCCACGACCTTCAGATTACAAATCCGACTCTCAGTTGTGGCCTAATTTATATATCTAATTTATATATCATATGACCATGGTAACATGGTAAACATAAAGCAACCTCATTTATTCCTTTACTAAACTGACTTTTCTAATGTTTCTATGGCCATAAATTACAGGACACATCAGTAGAGAACATGTTTTGATCACTCTTTAGCTATTTTGCAGGGTTAAGTTAGTAAATGACAAGCTTTGTTGATGTCTCCTTTAAATCTCCAATGGACTGGACAGCCATCTTCCAGCACCAGCAACCTTCATTGTAACTGAGAAATGTGTTTGGCTGGTCCTGATATATCTGTCAGTGAAAATCTTACATGCATCACTGGAAGATGGGTAAAAATGTTTTATTCTAGAAAGAGCATCTATTTTGAGGTAGGCACTAAACTTTACATGTGCAATAATTACTCTCCCCTAGTTAACATACCTGATTACATCAGCTTGTTAACAGAGGGATCAGTGTGTTAGATAGGGGAGTTTATAAGTTAGCAAACTGTGCTTCTGAAATAGTTTTTGTAGTTAATGACAGTTCTTGAATCATGTCTTCATAAAACACTGTGACTGAAAGTGGAAGTCAGGCTTCTCTCTTGAAAGAGCGCAGTTGTATATTTTTGTTATGCCTTATATAAGTTATAATCATAAGTTATATAAGTTAGCATCATAACCATATCATTACTGTATCAGCATAACTGCACTTATTACATCAGGATGAAGCAGACCTCAGACCTCATTTTTATGGTTGTCTGCAGAACGCAACACAATAATTTAAGTAAGAGTTCTTTGATGCAAATTAAACTACAATTTGCAGCAAATTTGATTAGTTCTGTCATTTTATTTAAAAAGTGGCATTTCAACAGTCCACTTTTGTCCGTGTTTGTAATGTTCCAGACCCAAGTAGGTTAGCATACAGGGTGGAAGCACATATAGAAGACTAAACTAATGCTTAATACCCAACAACCTGCTACAGTACAAATATTGGGCCAGTGAGAGCCTCTGCGGTCAACCTGAAATTTAATAACCCTTGCTAAGGCAAATATGACAGACTTACACATTAAAACAAATGTTACAGTTTTGCATTTAAAAGGTTCAACATTTGCATTTAATAGATTACAAAACAAATCTTGAATAATTAATTTACATTTTAATTTAAGCAGCTGTCCTTTGAGAGACTGTGACAAATGAAACATTCATTTTGGAATTAAAAAGATCTATGGATCGTCTCCTGTGAGAGAATTTGCAATTAAACCTTTGTTGGGTCTGCTAGACAAACATCACAGCCAAATACAAGAATGTTCCTATCTCATTAAATTAGTGTAGACAATAAAAAGGGCTGTCATTGGCTCAGCAAACATCAAGAATAATGCTCACTGCCCGTCTCTCACCTCAAACAAAGCGTTTTGTAACTGATCTCAATCTTAATATGTGGCGGATGGGCAATGTGCCAACCTGAACAGGAAAGATAAATGACCAAACTAACAAACAAATGAGATGGACCTGTCCATAGGGAAGACATCAGCCAAAAACTCAGATTTCTGTAAACACTTCCCTGGGGTTAACAGAGGGTAGCCAATGTTTTTAATGCCAAGCAGTTCTGCATTCAGTCAGGTCTGAACAGACAGTCACGTGTTCAGACCTGAGCATGTCTGAAGTGCGCTCCCCACAGCGTCAAGTCATGACACTGCGTTAATGTTTTCTGGACTACTGTTGTGACAACCTTAAGTGATGTTTGTACTGTGACAGGCTGGTCCTCTTCACTCAATTTCATTAGATTTTACAGCTTAGACTTGAATTCAACCCCAGGCGCTTGGGTCCTCCTGGGTTGACAGTCTCTTTTACCAGCATCTGGGCCAGCCCTTCCCTCTCTCGTAGGGGGTTCCCTTAAAAGGGAATGTCTCAGGTTACACATGTAACACAGTTCCCTGAAACAGTGAATAAGACACTGTGCAACATTGCCACACTTTGGTCTTGCCCGCACTATCTTCCTTTAAACTTAAAATCTGATAACATATTTTGCAGGTGCCTTTTAAAGCTTAACGGCACACTACACTACATCCCCATGGAAATTTGATAGTGAGTTCTTTAATTTAGGGTTCTTTATTGGCAATCCAACACTAGAACAGATTGATAGGTGTAGGAAGGATGAGCTGTTGTTGATAGCCGACTATCAAATACTGTTGTGTACCAACATTAACACACCATTTCCCCAAAATCATGTTTAATCAGAGATACGAGATTTAATATTTGGAAAAAGGGAGATAGAAGTTTACGCTCTCATTGATAAGAATAGTACGGACACAGACGTCGCGTTTATTAAAGTCTGCGGTCGCGTTGAGCCTTTTGACAAGAGACAAGACTTTAAGAGCTAATCAGAGCTAATGAATGTGGTTACATACATCTTCCTAAACTCTATTTTAAAAGTTTAAGAGCTATGAGTGATGCAATATCAAAATAAAACGATAATATCACTAGGCGGAAATTAATCTGCATCCAAACTGTTTTTAATGTTCAGACCCAAGCACCTGAAGTGTGTACCCGCATAGCGTCAGACTGCATCTCGTTCCCTGTCTCAGGACTTTCTGAAACAAGTTCTGTGTTACATTGTTTAAGATATCCACAAATAATTTACTGATACTTATTATTATTAACATTTCCCTTTTGGAATAATACTTGTTTGAATGGTGGAGAATATATGTATTAACATTTATTTTGAATGAACTTTATGAACTTCTTTGGTGGAGAATGTTTTATTTGTGAACAAAACTCAATATTAATTACATTACATTTGTAAAATAACAATGTTTTTTTGAAAGTTTTGAAATGACACATGGGTTAATGATGACAAAATATTCATTTTTTGGTCAATTATTCATTTAAATGTTGTTTTAGATTTACTTTTACTAGATTTACTTGAATGTATCCACTGTCTTCTTCTGTAGCTCCTGCTTGAGTCAGAATGTTAACACACCCCAGGAGAACATTTACACAGGAAATAATGAGGGATAGGGGAGAGATTGTAACTTTTTAAAAAATAAATGCCACAACAGCATTGGCACAATTAACACAATTTTAATTTGTGTTGTTATGTCCCTGTGTTTGTTTTGTGTGTTTCTTTCTCTTTTTGTCCTTCCTGCTCTCCGTTTTCTTTCACTCTTGCAGACCATCCTGTGGCTCCCCATTGGTTACCCGTACTGCCAGTCATTGTGACGCTGATAGTATGGAGGGAAAACCAAACACAGATGTAATATCAACCAGAGTAGATTTATTTACACAGATGGTGATGAACAACAGTAGAGAGAGATGAATGCAGAAAGCTTAACTGTGGAGTGATAACTGATGGAGTCCAGATCAATAGGCAGTCCAGTGTAAACGTGGAGAGAGTCAAGCGCAGTGAACGGTAGATCAGACAAAGGGGAAGTGAGCTGGGAAGTCCTTAAATACAACGGGAAGGGGCGGAGCTATGTGAATAATACTCAGGAGAGGCTGAGCGTGTGGGGGGTCGTGGGACTGAGGTGGCTGTGGTGAATTCCTGACAGTCATCATCATCCGGTTACGTCATTCCCCTTCCTGAACAAACCAGAATACACCCGGCACCATAAAACAGCCCGCCGGTCCATCCACTAGCAGCGCTTTTTGCTCCTTTGTATTATTCTTACGATTGCCTTTTTACTCTGTTGCTCGATACTGTGTTGCTTGTTTGGTGTGCGGTGTACTGTTGTTTACCCATCACTCTGTGTTGTTTGTGTTTCGAGATGTGCGAAAAAGCGGACAGGTAAGAACGTCATGTGACATACATTGTGCAGCATGTAGGGTTTGTCCTCTGTATAAAACACTAGGTGAGGGGTGAGTGCCACCCACTGTACTTTTGTTATTAACGATAGAGAGTGTAGTTTAGCTAGGGCGTCACTGACTGTATTGTATTATTTGGGTTTTGTATATATTTGCTATTATTATTATCACATTTACTAGTTAACCACCTTTGTACCCGCACTTGTAAATAATAAATTCACCTTTGAAATTCACCCACTTTGTTGTATTGTTGTTTCCAGCACCTAAACAATAATTAAATAATTTTAATGTTACTCCCCACACCCCTAGACCAACTGGGGTCGTAATATATTGGAGGCTCGTCCGGGATAATTAGACCCTTCCCAAAGCCTTAATTATTATTTTTGTGCCGGTGGCGGTCGACGTTGTGGTGTGTGCCGTGCTATACTATGTGTTGTGAGTACCGTGCCATACTGTGTAGGCCTAGTAGTTAGTGTGGGAGCATTAGTGGGGGTTGTTGTAAATAATAATAATAATAATGACAACTATCTTTAATTTAGGGTTCTTTATTGGCAATCCAACACTAGAACAGATTGATAGGTGTAGGAAGGATGAGCTGTTGTTGATAGCCGACCTCTATCAAATTTCCATGGGGAAACAGGCTCTTAAAGGGGAAATTAAGAGGTCACTTGTGCAAAAATTAATAGCTCTTAACCCTTAGGGGTCGATATTCCACGTCCGGAATATTTCCGCTATGTTCGCAATATGCTCTTATAGCTCCACGTCGTTTTGTCATAGAGACATAAATCGTTTTGTGTTCCGAATTTGAAAACGAAACTTATTGCTCCATCACCTCGGACTTTGTATTACATGTAAAACCTTCTGTAACCGCGACCATAATAAAGTTTGCATGGAAATGTACATCTAACAGTAGAATGCATGTCATAGGCTCAAAGTCACGTAAATATTGAGCGACCTACATTCGTCAACTTTGCTACATTGTGAGAAGCTGTTAGTGTATGCTATT
>JAZGTK010018721.1:0-11712 GCA_036877625.1 Ambastaia sidthimunki | reverse complement strand
AAATCATTATAAACTTACTGTTGTGAATCACGGTATGGAGACCGTGTTGAACACTCATATGTCAATAACTGATTTACTCAATAAATGTTCATATTTAACCAAAAGTTACAGTTTGTAGTTGTGTCTAAATAAACAGCTATCAGATGAGTCAGGACGTGATATTTGTGTGCATTAAACTCGTAGAGACATTTGATCCACAGTCACGAGTGTTTGTGCGTTCGGACATAATGGGGTGTCGCATGACCTGCTCCACACGCAACACAATGAGACATTTTACCTGCCAGCATCCCCTTCCACAAAAACATGATTTTTGTCCCTCCGATGAAAGCGGGCTCTTAAGTCTTCTGACCGGGATAAATGTTGAGAACTGGGTGAAAGTGCCCGTCGCGCACCCGCCGGGAATCCGGGTCACCGCTGCGGGATGCGGCTGTTTTGCGCCGGCATCCAAACTTCAATATTGTCTTTACAAACAGGGCACATTCTTAAAATATTTACTCGTAAATAAACCAGATTGTTAACCATGATCACTAGTGAAAACCAAGACCAGAAATCTATTCATGACATCAAGAGCTTAAAAGGGATTTTTTTAAAGGTTTAATTTCCTCATGGCTGGGAATTGAAACGCATGTCACACAGTCAAGTACTTAAACTGTTTAAAGGTATATTCCTAAAAATTATATAAGCTTCTTCTTTTTTAAAAATAACATTTTTAGATAAATAAAGTTTGTTATAGTTAGAACAATAAAAATATCAAGAGTTCACGGCTTTATTCATATTCTTATTTCATACAGCTATCGATTTTCCTCTTCTGATTTTCTGCAACCTTTATTTTAACTGTTTTTGACTCCATCAAACAAAAGACACTTCGTCTGTAAAATAAAACACAAAGAACATGAATCACAAATGGCAGAACTAGAATTTACAACATTTAAACATATATAGACATATTTAGACATATATAGACATATATCCCTTCCCTGATATTATAATATCTGGATGTTGCTTCTGCTATAATGAATGAATAATCCTGGCTGAATGTCTTACTGAAGTTATGGCTGGACATATTAAAGGGCTTGTACCTGTTTTTAAAATAGCCAAGACTTTAGTTTACATCATGTGTGAATGTTTTGGTACTGCTAGTCAGATGTAGGGGGAATTAGGGGGAGGAGCTTTCTCAGATTAAAAATAATTTCATTGGACAAACTGACTGAGTGCAGTATGAGTCATCAATGTTTTTATGTTCATTTCATATTCACCGCTTTCAGAGAAGTTTTGTCAGTGTTTAGGAGTGAGCTAGTATGACCTCAAAGCTAATAGACATTAACCACTATATACAGTGATTTATAAATCTGACCATTATTTTATTTTTAAATTTGGTCATTCTGTTTTTTATTTTAGTGGGGTTTTGTTTGGTCACCTCATGCCAGAGAAGTGTGTCCCGTGGAAGCCAAAGCTGGCAATGAGGACAACAGCTGACAGATCCTGACAGATCCACATTCTCCTCCTCATCCTCACTCGCCTTCATCTCTCTCGACCTGTCAGTGTCCCACAGCGGGAATGACACAGACCGAGAGGAATGAGCCACTCCGAAATGAGGTCGGGGGTCTCGCTGGTATTTCACATGCTCGCCACTAGAGGGCAGTGTTAGAGCTTCACTCTCCACCTGCGAGACATCACACACACAAAACTGCTCCAACTAGTGGACGGACACGAGAATGACACGTTATATTTTGCGCTACATAATTTACAACCAGTTGAAATGGTTGCAACAAGACTCTGAATGCATGCCAGGCCAACGAAACTCAACCTCACAGCAGCGAGTGCCAAAACGTCAAACAAAATAGATCCTTATTCTATTACAGCATTTAATTTCATACATCTCAAAAACAAAAACATACCTGATGCGTGTTGAGCTCCTCAGTGGACAGAGATTTTAAACAATACCAACACAGCTCAAGGGCTTCACCTATAGTGTAGCAGATAAACTGCCATTTAATAAAACAACACATGATCAATATCAAATAACTTCTTCTGATCGTGTCCATTTGTGTTTCCCATTGTGTTAAAACACATTGAGATTACCCAACTAACAGGGAACGTTCTCCAAAAGTTCTCTCAAAGTTATGAAAACAATCTCGCAGTAACATTAGTAGAACTTCTTTTGCATTATATATCATGTAAATCAAAAATGTATCTTATATATTTTTAAGTAGCTAGTGTAACATTTTGAAAGCGTTACAGAATTTTAAAAATGTTTGAATAGCCATGCACTTTAACATGCAACATTAATACAGCGCCTAAAAATCTGGACATTTAAACTTTCCTAGAAGGAATACTAAGCAACAAATTTGTCCTCTGGATGTTCACTGAAAACTGGCTGTGTATCCTGTTTCCTGTGCCAACAGGAAGTGAGAGTGTATCTGATATGTTTCTACAGTGTTTTATTATAGCACAAGACAAACAACTCAAAAAACAAAGCAAATCTGATTTGTCATTGTGTGTTTTGCTTTTGCTTCATAAGCTGTGTGAATAAACAGCATGTGGATTTTAACTCTGAATATTTGCTCAGGGTCGAATTGTTCAGCAGTGTGTAGTGTTGGTGTGTTTATGTGAGTGTTTATCAGTTGAGTAACAGTGATGGGGTCAGACGTACTCTGTGTGTGCAGGGGATCATCTGCCACAGCTTGACTGATGTCTGCAGTCAGACTGGAATCAGATTTCTCCTGTATCACACCATCATTACCAGAACAGCTCACCTGTAGAACACAATAGAACAGAATTATAATACTATGTGAAGACAGAGGCTGCAGCGAAACATGAATCAATAGGAAATGAATTGTCTGAGACAGCTGTCTATTATACATTATTATAGAATAACTGTGTAAAGTGTCAGTTCACATCTCTTTATGAATCATTTCAGTACAGATGAGATAAATGATAGAAAGACTCTGACCTGCTCATGTTTCTCCCGTGAAGAGTTTTGCTCTCTGTTCCAGCTGTCAGTGGGACTCACTCTGTATTTGTGTAAGAGTATAAATCTAAATTAGGGGAAACATGTTGTTTTTGTCTCGTATTTCTCTTTTAAAATACACAGCCTGTACGCTTGGCTTCTTTGTAATTTATTGTCTGTATATATTTTACCAATTAAAGATTATATAACCCACTACAGTATGTCCCTCACTGTACAAATACAATGAAAATATTGTACATGAATCTTGACTAATCTTATCTAGTTAATGTAAATACAGTCTCAAATCCATCAGTTTACTCTCCTCCGCAGGTTCTCAATGAGTCTGATTACACAGAGACATTTAATTCACTCTGCTGGCTGGACTGTAGAGCGATCGCGAGTGGTTTTCCTGGAGCGATCACTTACCCCACACGGGCTGCGTGGCTGTCAGACAGCGTCCCCTCCATCTTCCTGACCCCTCGTTTCCGTGGAAGCAACCTCTTCTGCTCGCAGCTGCTCTCTCTCTCGCTGTCTTTCTGCCTCTCTCGCTCTTTTTCTCACGGAATGGAAACTCCGGTTGTTTAATATTTGATGAATCTGAATGGATCATAAGCAGATTCTCTGTGAGGGGTGACAGCAGTAGAGCTCAGGTGTCAGACCTCATCAGCTGCCGGCTGTGAGCGGTCTGGACCTCCCAGCAGAGGATAAAGACCCCCGGGGGACATTTTACCCCATCTGCCACAATAACACTCATGTAAGAATCAAATCAATTACACCCTGGAGACAAAAGAGCTGTTTACACACACAGTGTGAATCTAATATAGTACCAGAGAGACTGAGTGTGTGTGTGTGTGTGTGTGTGTTTGGCTATATATATTTGGCAATGCAATTCATGATTTTTTCATTAATATAATATTCTCATGAATATAGTCAAAGGCAAAAAGGATAGATAGACAGACAGATAGACAGGCAGACAGACAGATGTGTATAAATTGTACAAGTCTATGTCCGCATTTAGATAAATAAGTAAACGTGTGTGTCTAAAATGCACCACTTGAGTCAAAACACAGTTTCTCTGTTTCTATAAATCAGACATTCATTCAGCGTGTGACTCTTACTGCCTCTTGTTTCAGTGAAGAGTTCAAATCTCTTTCTATCTCAGTGCTGTCAGAGCGCGCGACATGAAGCACTTGCAGAAAATCATTTTACTGTCATATTAAAACTGTATGGCGCGTGTACTTCCCTGTGCATCATGACAGGACGAAACAGGTCCATTTAAAATCAATAAACTCTGTTTGACACTAAAATCTTGCGTGCACGTAAAAACATTCAGCTTGTCTTTGGAGACAGAACGGTGAACGTTAGCAATCAACTCTTAACGAACCCACCGACAGCTCTTACCGGGAAAGCAGAGGGTATAATTGAATGGAAATTACATGGTGATTATCATCATGCGTAAAGGTTTGGCATACAGAAAAGGATCTCTCTCTCTCTCTCTCTCTCTCTGTGAGATTTAAATGATTATGTTCAATTATGTCTAATCACAGAAATCCAGGAAGGTCTCTCCACAAAGGAAGAGACACTTTGAAGCACCTTGGAGCGCGCGCGTCACGGGAAAGTTTTAGCGCGAGTGTTTTTCCAGCACTGCGTTGGTTTGGTTGGGCAGAATACATTATTACAGCTGCCATCTGAGTCACAGTCATTATCAGACGCGTTTTTTACTGTTAGCAGCGCATCGGGCTGTTTACGGCTGATCTTCCAGTGCGCGCAACAGATGGAGAGCGCGGTACCGCCGTGCGCGCTAATGACTCGGAACGCTTGGCGCGCGAAGGTTCCGAACAGTCAAGCGTCCATTTACAGTAATTATTGGCGTGACTTAAACTCTTTCGGTGTGTTTTTGTGAAACTGTTCAGAATGGAGGTATAGGGGAGAATTAAAGTGGCCATGACTCACCATCTCTCCGGCTGCGGCGCAGAGAGACTCTTATTCTCTGCATTTACGCCCATTCGCGGCCCTTCTGAGTTTGACAAAAAAGAACAAAAGCACAAAAGCTGAGAGAAAGAGCAGAGAAGCGCGTGAGAGGCTCGTACCCGCAACCCTCGTCCTCCGGCCACCAGTGAAACACTTTTCCGCAGCCGTCTGCGACTGCAGTGCTTTCTGGATCGACTACTAGGGCGCTTGCACCCAAAGCCGCAAACGTATCAGCATGACAATGAACACATAAGCGGTTAAATCCCACAATTATCGCCCAATGTGAGGTCACAGTGGTGCCGTAAGCAAACACATGTCATTTAAATGAAAGAGCGAGCCCACGCGACAACGGGTGGGCAGATGCGTGTTTGCGTCTGTGGCCTAATGCAAGTGGGGTTTTGTGCATAATTGAGCTCTGCAGTGTCCAAAGTCAGTGTGTGGAGGAGTGGGCTGATGTTCGAGCCTCGTGTGTGTGTGCGTGTGTGTGTGTGTGAGAGAGAGAGAGAGAGAGAGAGAGAGAGAGAGAGGGTGTAAGTGCTCGCGGTTCTGCAGTGGTGCATGGCGGTGGATGACTCACCCGTCAATCATGTGACTCATTAATCACTGCAGCTCTCTCTCTCTCTCTCTCTCTCTCTCCACCCCTCTCATCTGGTCTCTGTGTCTCCCTGCTTATTCTCTGCACAATATTGTCTTTATAATACANCATGTGACTCATTAATCACTGCAGCTCTCTCTCTCTCTCTCTCTCTCCACCCCTCTCATCTGGTCTCAGTGTCTCCCTGCTTATTCCCTGCACAATATTGTCTTTATAATACAAATTTAATTTATTTACAAATGACTTTCTCACTGAATGGCATCGTTTTTAATAGGTTAAAAACATGCATTCCTGTATAACCGATCTGAGTTACACACAGGACTTAGTGTGCATGAGATGTGTTCAAACACTTAATGGTCAGTTTGTTATTAGAATAAGACTGCATGAGATGCGGTTTAGAGACAGTAGCTGCATCTGTACTTATCTGAATGCTGTGAATCATTTCTGAAAGGTTTTATCAGGCATCTAGTTTGAACAGTAAATAGACGCTAAAATCAGTGTGAAACATTTTGGCATCAATAGTCCACGTGTATTTTCAATTTAAAACAGCATGACAAAAGCTCTTAGAACATGCAGATAAAACGTTGCATTGAACATGCTGGTTCAAACTGATGTGAAATGCAATTTCTGTTACAGGTGTGATAAGAAATGGCAAATACGGTCTTGGCGATCAACCTCGGTTGTAGAAAATGTAATTATAGAGCCGTCCGCTCAGAATCTAATCAAAGACTTTCCAATAAGACATTTCTTTAAAACTGACTTTAATAAAATAATTCCTTTTATTTCTGTCATATAGCAAAACTAGTAATCAACATGCTGTTATTTACACATTTCACACACACACTTGTTTATTTGACACTGTACAGCTTACAATCTGGAAGTTGACAACAACAAATTCCTTCACAAGACAGTTTTACTGATGAAAACACTTGCTATAGTAGTTTAGAGTTCTTTGTTTGTCTGTTTGTTTGTTTTTTGCTTTTTTTTAAATAATCACAGTTTGATCAAAGAGGTGTTTTTCCTCAAATCTGTTTTTTTTTTAGACTTTTTTAAAGATGCAAATACAGATAGACGTGCAAACGGTTCCCTCACATTAACCCTTTCAAACCTCTGACATTTTAAACCACATTTTTAAGAACAAACATTATTATACAGCGTTCGTTGGCTCTCCACACAGATTCTGTACTCAGTGGTTGAACATTGGAGGTAACCCGCAGCAACGGGCATTTTTAAAATTTCAAATTTTGGCAGGTTGTAAAGTTTACATGAAATCACATGTACAGGTACAGAATTCCACCAAAGAGAATTGACAGGGCAAAGATATCCACCATTTGCATTTTTGTGAATTAAATGGAAGATTCAGTTTCAAGCATTGTTTACAGCGTGTGTGACGAATATCTCGAGTGGTGCAAGACCTGCATGCACATGTATGAGTGAAAACAGTGATCAGTATTAAGGCAATAGGAAAATTGATCAAAACATTCCAATAGACCTTCAAGAAAAGCCTGTAACAACTCGACTGTTACTTGTTTTTGTAACTAGTGTCCTGCAGTATTAAGAACTCAAGCTTTGCTTCTCAGTGAATCAAGTGTTTCCTAAAGAAAATAATCTGTGTAAACTCTTGCAATTGGCACCTACAATTGTTTTGTCTTTTTTACCATTTCATTCGCTTGTTTTGTCTTTTTTTTGACATGCAAGAGATTTAAAAACATACCTGAATGAAACCCTAAAAATTCACCTGTGTTTTCTCTCACTAAATTAAAATGTAAACTGCGAGAGAAACCAAATGAGTGCACGCAGAGAGGTTCTGATACAGCGGTACCGGCAGTACCGTCTCCGGTTCCTGATTTGGAATGTTTCAAAAAACAAGAGAGAAGAAGAAACACAGTCTTTTCACAGCCCTGTCACTCAAACTCTTTCAGTTTTTACCCAGAATTCTCTTCACTCTTTCATCGCTTTTAATGTGTCATCGCTTTAGAATATCCTGAACGCAGATGGACTAATATAATCTACGGTTATAATAGATCTTCTCAATGAAGTTCTCCAGTTCTTCATCACTGTCCTGTGGCTCATCGTACACATAGTCTGGTGGGTACAAGTAAGACGGGGCTTTCTCACTGGGGGGTGAGCGTGGTTTTGGCATGGGGAGGGCCTGGTAAGTTCGAGGATGGGGGAGTATGTAATTAGATATGACAGTGTCTGGTTTGGGGGGTTGTGTCCATTTCCAGTCTCTGGATTTTACTCTATCTCTGTACCTGCGGTTTGGAGGTCTGAAGTCATAACCCATGGAGCCCCCAAAGTTGTAGTCAAAGGAGAGAGCAGGATTTGTATAGAACCGGGGCTTTGAGGCAGGGAAGAAAACAGGGTAATAGGCTCGATATGGCTTTTGATAATAAGGAAATGAGGGATAAGCTAGAAACTGCTTTTGTGGTTTAAACCAGTAGCCCTGCTTGTTCTGCCTGGCTTTGTTTTTCCCCTTGTACCATTTCTTATATGGTTTGACTGCATGAGATGATTTCTTAGGTGGCTTTTGAGGATGCTGATACGCATGAGGTCTCGGTTTAGCTTTGAGAGGAACCAGGGGGCGGAAACGAGGAGCGTTACTGGGCGGTAAATCCTTCCTTTTTTTCTTCTTCTCCTGAACATTGCTGATGATTTCCACCACGTCATCAGCAGGCAGGTGAAGTTTGCTGGATATTTCAATCAGCTTGTCGATCGTCTGAGGATCCATCTCATCATCATCATCACTATCCTCAACCTCATCAGAGCGTTTGTCCTCAGCCACGTTGTTCAGCAGAGCCGCCTTCATGTCTCTCATGTAGGTGGAGGCTTTCTGCTTCCTGCCCATGTACTGCAGGAGCATGTCGGAGGCGATGTCAGCCAATCTCTGCTCCTCCTCACGCGCCTCCTGTGCCTCTGCTTCCTGTCGCATCACTTCCTGCTGCTCTGCCCGCGCCTCCTCTTCCTCACGGGTCAGAATCTCCTCCTCTTCCTCCACAACATCAAAGTCATCCATGAAGTTTCTCTCCAGCTGGGATGGGTTTTTAGTTTTCTCCTCTTGCCACTTCAGCTTCTTGGTGGCCTCAGCCAGCTGCTGGTTATAAGCTTTGTAGCCTTTTAGAGGAGGGAGAATCTCATTGTCTTGCAGTCCGAGGTCAATGTTTTGGAAGTAGCCTCTGGTTTTGCGTTGAATGGGGGTCGCGGTGTTAGACTGGCTCTCTGCTTTCAGCAGACTCTCGTCTTTTTCTTCATCTGTAGTCATCACAGCCTCCTTTTCGTTCCCTAATTCTGTCTTTTCTTGTCCTCCATCTTCCTCACCTTCCTTCGCCTCCAAAGGCATCTCATTATTTAGCTCATTTTTTTCTCCATCCTGCTCGAGATCTTCACCACTTCTCTGATTCCCTCCAAGAACCTCTTCAGGATCGGCTTCAATGGTCATCTTCTCTCTGGCAGGATGGTCCAGAGCCTCAAGCAGAACAGAGGCTAGAGAGCTGGCAGAACCCATATCAGAGACATGCTGCAAAGGATTCTGGAGTAGGTTGTTTCTAGGTGTCCAAGCAGCCCCTTCTGCTGCCCCTGATTCCTCATGGATGCTGCTGATGGCTGAGGGTCTCTGCTGAAGTGCCAGCAGGGGGGTCAGGCTGAGGAGGACCAACAGGAGAGCTGAGGTGCTGGACGGGTGGCAACAGCAGAACATGACCATGCAGAGAGGACAGGATGGGGTGAGGGGGAGAGGGGAGCACCTGGAATGACAAAAAAAGTGGTTAATTTCACATTTTTTTTACATGAACGTCAATAGATTAACTTCATTTTGTTTAAATACAAACGTTTATTAACGTTGTTAATTGCTGTGAGTCTGAAATCTTATTTACTTCACATAAAAACATGCGCGTGCATCAATATGCATCAAAAGATCGTGACAAACGCAACGATTTCTTATTATTTTAGTTCAATTAATTAACTGCACAAAAACGACATAGTTTCACACAGAAAATGCGAGATGTCGAGCGAACCGCCGGGATGCATCAAACTGAAAAAAAAACTCAGGTCGTGATAAGCTGAAAACTAACGTATGATGAAATTTATTTTAATTTACACATATTAGCATTTATTTTATCTCATCACAACTGTACGGCGAATTTAGACGCTATATTTGCACCTTTGATTTTAGATAATGTAACAATTGTAACTCAGACTCATAGACTAAAAATAAGTCCTAATTCTTGTATCCCAAATTCCCAGATATTCACACAAATTAATAAACGTATGTAATTGCAATAACAGAAAACCTTAAGTTTGACACGGCATCAAATATATATAATAAATATATATATACAATTACAAGCATAAGTAATAATGATCATTGTATCATTTTATTGCGCCAAACGCTTGTTGATCTGCGTCTCTTTGAATGATCCGCACTGATATTTGACTGCATGTAACCTCCATCAACTAACATCTTATTTCTGTGTTTGTACAGATGAACTCAACATAATGTAAATTAAATTAAAGACTCACCTGCCTTCTGAACAAATGCGCTGGAACTCAAAACCTTCGGGATCTTGGACCGGAAACAGGCGCTATATCCTGAAGTTCACTGAACACTTGATGGGAGTAAGTTTGCTTTCCGGGCACGCGTCTGTTGAGACGACACTTGCTGTGCGCGTGAACGCGGCGCGTGATTTTTTCAGCACCGCGGACAGCGCGACGGCAATTTGTACGGACGCGTCCGAGCACGTGACCCGCGAGTCATGGCGTCGCTGCTGACGTCACACTCCCCATTGATAAGAATTTCGTGTCTCGTTTGAGCTCGTGCGCTGATGAATGAACTGGACCGCATGAATGAAACGGTCCCTCCATTAAGAACCGAGCTGTGTGGTACCAGTGGAACCAGCACCAAATGGACTCACACCTAGAATAAATGTATATGATTGAACATTTTGGTTACGTGCATTTAAAAAAATCATCCAGTCTAACTCGATTCTGTCGGCTACTTAGTAGACTTTTAAGTGTGCATGTTTGTTGTCTTCAGTCAGAGCTGGAGAGATGCGAACTGCATCCTCAGTGACGCAGGAAGTTCAGCTTCACTGATCCACTTCCGCTCAATTTCCCGAGCTCGTGCAATTTTCCGCTCTTTGTCTCCAGCCTGACTTTCATCCGTCTTTAACGTCATTCAGCATTTTCCACATTAACCTGTATTTTATTCATTAGATGAAATGCACAGGTATTTGACTCTCCTGACCTAAACGACAGAGAAAAAACGTTTCATCTCTATAAGATTATAGAGATTATATACTACCCTCTAATGTAGGGTGGTATCTGAACGCAATCTGTACTTTTGCATTTTCTCTCCAGATATTATCTTTACAGAGAGAAGAAATATTATCCGACGTGATTTGGGACCTTTACAAGAACTGTATAGGTTTTAGAAATGGGTATTGAAAAGGATATTGAAATCTCAAGAGCCAGCCTGGAAATAACAGCATCAAATCTGTCTCATTAAAGAGTCCCACTCTAACCCCAATATAAAATATTGCGTCTGCTTTTTGTTTGTATAAGAATATTATAATTTCCAAGCACTTGTTAGGGTTGACGAAATATTTAAAAGTATTGGAATAAAATATTCGTTTTAAACTCTAATGTAGTTCACATATTGAATGATAGTATAGTATCAGGACGTGTATATTACCAGTATTCCAGGACAAAATATTTTTTCTATGCTATTCAAGTTTGTAGGGAACTGACCTTTTATTCTGTATAGAAAATGCCACAAAAGAGGGAAGAAAACAGCGTGCAAAGCAAAAAGTGTTGAATTCGTGTTTTTTCTACCTCGGTGGCTAATAGTTAAGAGCTCTCAGGTTTGAGGGGTCAGATTTTGGCATTATGGACCGTCACTCTGCATTAGCGCAGTTGAAACCAGCTCTCCATCCCCCGCGCTGACTCACTAACTCTCCATGCGGGACCCAAATGCCCACAGACCACTCAAGAACTGAACGAATATATTATCTGTTCAAAACCTACAAAACAGCCAAAACAGTTTATAAAACCTTGTTTTTCTGAGGGTGCTGAAGACATACTGCTTGCAATTATGAAAATGTTCAAACACACTCCAAAATGTACATGCTCCCATGAATAAAAGAACCGCTACACCCACGACACTGAATAAACGCATCGTCCTGGGATCGATTAATTCTCC
>JAZGTK010018720.1:1440-11712 GCA_036877625.1 Ambastaia sidthimunki | reverse complement strand
CACAATGTTTACACTCTTCAGAAATTCTTCTATGAATAATGAACATCTAGTTTAACTGGGATATGAGAAAGTATTTTACTATGCAAAACTTTATACGATCTCAGCCCTGCATTACAATAGCGTTTAGAAAGGCAATTTGAAACAGCAACATAAAAAGACTCTCATTATCCGTATATGAATCATTTCCAACAAGGAAAAAACTGTACAGTGAACTGCAGCCTTGGAAAGAAAGACATTAGAAAGACAGTTTGACCTTTTTTTTACAGAAACGGATTGGCAACATCTCTATGAGAAAGGGCTGCATGAGTTCATGGCCAACTGACAAACAACTCAAATAAATACCAAACATGAAAACACTCTTATGATTTCCACACGGTCGCAGACGCACAAAAATGTGCACACACAGAACATGAGCGTCACACCAAGACGTGAGGAATACAGTGAGGGCTCTTGTTGCTTAGATACTGGTGTACCACTGTCTCCTTCTGTGATAATGTCACAAACCACAATTAGGCTATGACCACCACAGACGAAGCATGCAAGTAAAAATGACTTGTTACACAGAATCACATTACATCACCTCCAAATGTCAGCACAACCTATCAGGTTAACAACAGGAACTAGGTTCAGTTAATTTGATTAATTATTGCACATAGCTTGGCAGTGGAAATACATTTGGAAAGAAATATAAAGTATACAATGGCAAACATCAACTTAAAGTTATAAAACAGCATGGTTTAGTTTATTGGTTTATTTATATATCAGGGTATCATAAACTTATCACATAATCACATAAAGATAACAAAAAATGAGATACCACAGGTGAAAAACATAAAAATATTGGTTAGCTATTATTATTTAAAAAATAATCTTAAAAAGATAAAGGATCATCTTAAAAAATAAAAATTGTTATCATTTGCTCATCTGTACGATTTTCTTTCCTCCACAGAACATAAATGGAGGAACACAAATTATACATGAAATATTCACTAACTAACGAACTAATTATTATAAAAATAAAATTGGCATCAATGTTATTAAACTTTTCTCTTCATATTTCACAAAAGAAGGGTTTGGACCAACATGAGACTGAGAGTAAATTACAACTTTTCATGTTTGTTTCTGAGTGAACAGAAAGCTGTTATCCAAAATTCTAAACAACAAAAAATTTCTTTTCAGTCAGCTGGGAAATGTAAGGAAAACTCACCTGGGTTTCCACCCCAAAGCGGCTTTTTACATTTACGTTTCTAACCTCAAGGGTTGTTCATATTGTAGATTGAATTCTGCCATCAAGCAGCCATATACTGTGGGACAATGCTTGGGAAACATTTCCAAAATAATGACTGGACATCCGAGCCCACCCATATTTGGTCAAAATGGCAACATGTTCTAAAATAACACCATAAACATGACTTTAAACATGATCAGAAGTTTATACTGTCATTCAGCCATATATAGCAGGTGCATAGTGGAATGAAACAACATTTCTATAGTGCCAGACAGACTATATAGACAACAAGGGACTATATACAATCACATGGTTCCACTATACGCTATACACACTATACACTTATCAAATCTCTTATTGCTGATTTGCAAGGTGTAGCACTAGACAGCAAAGGTGTTAAGGGTGTTTTCAGGTGTAAACCGTATGCATGTTTCTATTAATCACTGCACAGATATTGAGGGGAAGTCTACACCCATGCATCCACCTTCTCTAAAAGGACTGAAATTGAGATTTTATACTTTAAAGCCTAAATAATACACATTTCTGAATGGAAGAATGAATGTGCGGATTAACGAAAATGCAAGCTTCACATTTCTGCTGTTAAACCTTCCAGAATGACTTCCACAGACTTCCATTATAAATACACCACCGTAAACACATAAACGAGAAGTAAAAGTTATTTCATAACATTCACATTTATCTCAGCAGTGATTAAATCTGACCTTATTATATATCAGGTAACTTTCGAGTTGAGTGACTCTAAGAAGAATTACAACAAGTGCCACTTCCTTGTCATTACCACAAATTTTAAAGGGTTTTCCAGTTGATCGAAATAAAGAAGGAATCAGGTGAAAACTGTTGTGCATTATGGTATGAATTAATTGAAAGCATAAAAATGAGCAACATTAAAGAAACAGTATGAGCTTTCAATTCTCCTATTGATGTAATGTGTGAGGTAAAAGCATGTTAAATATTATGTTATGACCCCTGATTTAAGATTGCTTTCAGCAAAACAAATGTTCAGATGAAAGCATCTGGTGACGTGACATTTTCTTGTTCATCAAAGACTAATACATTTGTAGTTTACTGTAGTCACAGAAAACACTAACAATAGTGTGCTTTGTCCCAACACTATACACACATACTATACACACTATACACACATATACAACTCAAGCGTCAAGTTTAGCGCTTCTTGCTTAGGCGTCAAACCGCATCTTTAGTAAAGGATTAAAAGTGCGACATCCTGTTTACTGTATGATATCTTGTGTCATGCAATACAGAGAAAAAGTTTATAATGGTTATCTGAGAACAATATAAATGAAGGTTGCACCTGTCTAACCTGAAACCTGTACAACAGGTAAGTTATGAATTTGTGAATCCACAAGCATTCATACATGCAATGGTTAAATATTATCTAGCTGCAAAACACAACGACACACAAACACTTTGCATTAATTTTACGCTAATAAATACTACCTGTCTTTATCGAATACATTATTTTCGGCTGGTTGTCGTGCAGATTTACATTTGCATCTGTATGTTAATACGCAAATGCTGTTATTGTCAACAAGCAATTTTGCAGTTTTGGTTTGACAATTTGTTGTTGTTTTTTATTCGTGCAAACGGGAACTCTCGAGGCATTTGAGGTTAAAATATAAGACAACAGCTTGTTTATGAATGGAAATGATTACTTCATGAAGTCACTATATAACTCACCCCTCGAACCCTTTTCCCAGAACACGCAGCCCGCTTTCCTGAGCGTCTTTCTGTGCTTCAGTCTACTGGTGACCCCGGTTCTGCGTTTCCAAATGTTTCTGGGTTGATCGCATTATCCTGCGTATAAAAAAGACGATGTCAGTGTGTTTAAGGAGCAGGTAAACCCCGTCACACAAGAAACGGGTTTGGACTGAAGCGCGCTCAATGAACACAACAGTTGTGTAGTTTTCACGGCTCTGGCAACTCCGCCCGTATCCACATCTGTGATTCTGTTATTATCATGAGCTGATGCTGTGACACTAGAGAAAATAGCTTTAAAAGAAAATGAAATGTAGGAAAAATAACACGCATTAGTTTGGATGCATTTTACGCTTGACGGCGTCAAATTGCGTGTTTGCCGAAGCGAGCAAAAGCGCTCGTATTTGAAGGACTTAAATATATATTTCAGTGAAAAGAAATCAAATGCATTGATTTTTATGTTTACCTATTACACCCTTTAAAACAAGATATTGCTGTGTCAGAGATGTTGGACGATACGTGAACCTAAAACTTCATATAGGCTCCTTTTTTGGCAAAGACGTGTTAATGTAGTGACTGTATCTCTGTGGCTCGTCACTTTGTCGAAATGAACATTATTTCCTGTTAAAACAGTTAAGTTGAATAGTGGTCCAAGAAGCCTCACCAGATATGATGTTATTTTACTGCCATCTTGTGGCGATAATTCAAGACAAACTATATACTAACGTCAGTATGGTACTCTTGTACGATGTGTTTTGGATATATGTAACACTATTATCTTGGAAATTATAAAATATTAATTTTCCATTTAATCATTTCTGAACATTTGGGGAATTAATCGGTGCAATTTACTATTACAGTGACCGTACATTGCATCATATTATTTACATTTATTCAGTTAGGAGATGCTTTTAACAAAAGCGACTTGCAATCACACATATAGCTAAACATATTGGCAACCTTCATTGCAGGCATCCAGTTTGTTACACAAATCTTTTCAACATTTTACACAGAGGCAGAATCTCTGTCAGCTTCCATATCACATTCATTCATGAGAAGCTGTAAGAAAACCCTCTTTGAAACCCTCAAGGCACACAGTCAAAATTCACAGAGAGGCCCAGTACAATTTATACAGGCCCCTTGCCCCCAGACTTATTAAGCAGGCTGCACGAAAGAAGAAACAAGTGGCACTCCACAAAATAGTGCCTAAGACAGCATTCTCAACAACAGCCATGATTATAAGCATTTATGAGTGAAACTACATTTCAGGCATGGAATATCTCCCACCCTTTTGAAGCATATGACCCCTGATTAAAGTCTGCAAAAACAGAAACGGGGCTAAACTTTTCTTTATAAAGGTATTATATGACTATTTTACTGACACAAAACCAAAGCACGTCCCAAAAGATATTAAAGGGATTGTTTACCCAAAAATAAAAAACCAACCATTCATCATTTACCCACCTGTATTCCAAACCTGTATGACATTTTCATTTCTAAGGAACAAAAAAAAAGATATTTTGAAGTATGTTGGTAACCAAACAACATTGGCACTCGTTGACTTCCACTGTATGGACGCAAAACCACTGAGACATTTCTCAGAATATCTTATTTTGTCTTCCACAGAAGAACAAAAGTCAAACAGATTTGGAATGACATGAGGGTGAGTAAATGATGGAACAATTTCGATGAACTATCCCTAGATGAGTTTGTATGTCTTGACTAATAATTTCCAGTAGAGGGCGATCTATCACAAACCTTAAGAGTTAACATGTCTTTCGCTCATCAAATATTCACTTTATATCATTCTTAGTTCGTTCTATGAAGGCATGTTTCACAAGCTGAAGCGTTCCACTATCTCCCATTCGCTACCGTTCCAAAACGGTCAACACATCAACAAATGCTGTCAGTGTTTGTGTGTGAGTGGCTGTGATGTATAAGGACTGCAGCATTTACTCAATCTCTTCCATCTGTCTGCAACAACAAGGTCATGGGTTCGAATGTGTAGGATCCTGAATACACTGTAAGTCATTTTGGATGTTTAAATGTAATGTGAATGTGTATGTAAAAACCATGTAGGGGTCACTGACATGATGTTCTCACTTAGAAAGAGGTGTGAAAAATGACTGAAAAAATCTGTAGTAACCTCACTGTTACTACTACTGAACTCAAAGGTCAGCCAAGAAATTCATCTGGACGTCATCACAGTGTGCACAGGAAGTGGTTATAGACAGGAACAGAGTATTGAAACAAGTGCTGATGTTCACCAGCTGGAAATGAGAAGTCAATGAGAAGTCCTCAGTCTGTGGCTAAAGTTGAAGAGCTGAAACTTAAAAGTTCAAAAGTCTAATAACAATTAAGAACAAATAGAAAACAACACGTTGCCCATCACACAAACAAAAGTCTAAAATGAAACTGAAACAAATGGTTTATTATTCCATTTCATTGTACAAAGAGGTGTATCTTAATAATGCTAATAATAAGCAGAGATTTTTTTATACATTAAAGACAGTGTTACGGTGTTAATAAACACCAGATTAGAAACTAATTTAATCAAACTTATTAATTCTTTCCTCCTTTCTATTAAGTACCAAAGTGCAGCGTCTTCACATTAAGGTACAGAATTCAGTTGGAGTCCACCTTGACTGGTTGATTCAGTCAAGTGAGGTTTGCCCCAGTTCTGTTTTACACCAAGGTCAACAACTAACTCTTCTGTGCTCATTAAATTTCAAATTCCTCTGCTCATAAAACACATAACTTATTAAAACAACAGGTTAGCATTCTTTTTTTGCAAAAACAGAAATAGCCACACTTTCCGAGATCTTCAAAGTGCCACAAATGCTTTCTGCCAGACACCAGTCAATGTATGGCCTTCACCGTCCATTACTCTTGGACCTTAATAAGATCAACTCAAGTTTAATCCTTAAATCACTCATGGCAAAGCACTCCAAGAATATGAAGCCCTGGTGAGAGCAGCCTAACAAAAGAGGATCAGACCAAGACACTGATTCCATTGATGCAAATGAGGATCTAAAGTGCTTGCAAAAACTGTCCAGAAATATTTACATCTCCTTCTCTCAGAACGTATTTATACAGAATGTGCAATCATTTGGATAACAGGAAGCGATACATATTTTGCTCAGGTTTGATGGTCATGGACCAGGAGTCAAAAATGCTCCCTTTTCAATGAGCAAAAAGAAATAAACTTCATAAATCATGTTCAGTCCATATGGTCAGGCCGTGAGCTATGGAGTCATTTTAGTCTGTTTGTCTTTGTAATTTATTCAGTTTGCCACACCTTGTGGAACCTCTGGTATTAGAGAAGCAAAGAAGGCTTTAAAGAAGATCCAGGCAGTCCAGAGGATGGGTGGTCTAACTGGGGGCACAGGCACTGCCGTCATGGGAGGTTGAACAACCTCCTCTGGAGCAGCATCTGCATCTTCCACTCCAGCAGGGGGCTCCACCTTCCACACAAAACAAGAAATAGTGAGCAAACACTCTGACTCATGCACATCTATAAACTCAACTTACTGCTACAAGTACAACTAAAGCATTACATTCTTTTCTCAACCAAAGCTAGTTACAGCTAACTAAAATAAACGATAACTCACCGGTTCTGGTTGTCTGTCCTCATTCTGGTTTTGTTGGTTTTGAATGACCTCTGGTGCTGGCTGATTTTGAGGTCTTGCTTGGGGTCTTCGTCTAAAAGGAAACCAGCCTGCTGTGTGTCTTGTGGAAAAAGTGAGTAAAGAAGCAGTTTAAAAAGTTAGAATAGCAAAAAGAAAGTTTAGACAAATTTGCTAACCTCTCCACACTGAACACCCTCAGATCAAGTTCATGCTTGCTGGAGTCCCGCATGTTAGTCAGTAGCAAGAAAAACCACCAGATGTGCAGAAATAAAGTTTGAGAACTATCAGTCTTCCTACTGAAACGCAGCCTCAGTTTAAAGAGCTGGAGATCAGAGGAATTAGTCCCAGACTGCTATAACCCCATAAAGACAAACACACAGTCGACTGCAATTACAATTGTAAACAGCCAGACGTTTCGTCAGACAAAGAGAACTCAGTGTCCTGGTTATTTCTGCTTTGTATAAACCAGATTCATTCCTTTCATGTTGCTCAGTAAGTGCACATGTGAGAGTTTTTGCATTTAACAGATGATTGACTCAGTGTCTAAAGTTACATAAGAGCGGGTGTAACTGTGCTCAAATATTCTATCAGGAACATGAATTAGGTTATAATAAACTGAAATTTTCCTCCCTGTCTGTCATTAAACCTAAAATTTAAGTCAACAATACACACACAAATGCAACCCAAGCCTCAGACATTAACAAAGCACTTAAGACAGAACACTAGCAAACTAAATATTTTTTTTAGAAAATAAGTGATTTGTAGTGAGTTTGAAACTTACAGATACATAATCAGCAGGCTGCTCATGACCAGGACAAATCGGCTCACACTGGAGTAAAAGTATATAATGCTCAGGAAGACACCCAATCGGGACGCTGTATACACCCAATCCAGCCAATCACGGTTCATGTCCTCCTCATCTTCCATCACTGGCCCACCCTGAGCATTCATTCGAAGATTCTGATTGGCACCCTCTGGATTAATGAAAGCAGGACCCGGGGCATTCTGATTGGCTGGCAGTTCGTTGATCGGGCCCTGATTGGCTAAAGCTCCTGGTACTGCGGCTTGATGAGGGACAACTGGAAGTGAGGAAGCAGGGGCGGCCATTGGAGTTGAGGCGGCGGCTGCCATGGCAGCATGACTAAATAATGACAGAATTTAAACACACACTTAGTCATGGACAACACATTAAGAGAAAGTGTCTGTGCATGTTTCAGACCAAATGAATGGGATGACATGTATACTCTGTAGGAAGTATCAATCCCTTACTATTGCATGTAGTACTGGCGAGCATACATCTGCTGTAGCCACAGAAGCTGTTGGGGACTGTAGAGGGAGTAGGTGGGAAAGGCTGGATGATTCATTGCTGCTGTTACAGGCCTGCAAAAAATGACATTTAATGAATTTTAGTACAAAATATTAAACTGCAATTAAAAGGCATTGCTAAAATAACTTTTAAGCCATAGTTTATCCAAAAATGAAAACAATTCCATCATTTATTCACACTCATGTCTCTTTTCTTTTTATGGAACACAGAAGAAGATATTTTGAGACATCTTAGTGGTTTTGTGTCCATACAATGGAAGTCAACGGGTGCCACTGTTGTTTGGTTACCAATGTACTTCAAAATATCATCTTTGTGTTCCTCACAAGCATAAAGTCATACAGGGTTAGAATTACACAAGGGTGAGTATATGATGAACGAATTCCCATTTTTGGGTGAACTATCCCTTTAACTTTCAAAGCACCAAATCCTAATTTGAATGCAAAGGGAACTCACACAGATGTGCTTGCGCTAGTGCCAGTCGATGTGAC
Source organism: Ambastaia sidthimunki (assembly GCA_036877625.1). Taxonomy (NCBI): domain Eukaryota; kingdom Metazoa; phylum Chordata; class Actinopteri; order Cypriniformes; family Botiidae; genus Ambastaia; species Ambastaia sidthimunki. The sequence continues at coordinate 3,303 of JAZGTK010018720.1, read as the reverse complement.
AGCATGACCTCGCTGCCTGAGGCCATCCGTAGAGGGTACAGAGGTTAGGGGAGGTACTGGAGAAATAGACTCTGTGCTTCGACTAGCAGTTTCTGTGGAGGACTCCACACTCTGCTGCTGTGTTGATCTTTCCTGCACCACAGATGAGAAACATATTCGATTTCTGAACAGGACGACCAGAGCAGGTGCACAAAAATACACCACAGCTTCTTATCTGAACACTCTAACAGGAAGAAAGCAGCTGTGTGGTGATATCTCCACCGAACTGGAACAGCAGTGCTTTCCCCAGAGAAACAGCAGGTGCCACATCTCTGTTTCACTAACACTAAACATACTGTGAACTGAGTCTTTAAATGAGCTGCAATACAGGTGTGAAACTTACAGATACGTTATTTTGTGTCTTATTTCACATGTGACTTCTGATAAAGTTCTTAAAATTGTATAATGTGGTTAGTTAAATGCAGTATTACACATCTTGGAAGAATGATGAAAATACATGTAAATTATGGGAAACATACTTTAGGTCTTGCTCCTAGTTGGGCAGCAGGCTGAGGTCTCAAAGCACACACCAAGTGAAGGGTGGGTTTGGTATCTGAAGGTACCTATTTAAAGAAGATAGATAAAGTTTAGATTTGAGTCTCTCTGGATAAACATTTGGGGTCTGGAAACCAAAGCAATATCCATATTGTTGAAGCGTGACATGCAAACCTTGATTTGGCTTTTGTCAGTGTGTTTTGAGGTGGCAGAAACAATCAAAGTGGGAATAAACATTTTGTCTAACAGAAAGCTGACAGATGTGTTGTCATGTAACTATTACATTGTTTATCACTGCACAGATCTGTTTTAAAGATGACGTCCTCTGTTTTCTCGGGTTTTTAAATACACATCTCGCCTGAGGAGCTGTTGTGACTACAGTACATGGTAAGATGATCTGGCTGAAGATGCAAAACAATCGTTCAAAGTGTCTGTGGATCCACCTTCTCTAGCTTTTGTTATTAGTAATATTAAAAAAGATGACAAAAGGAAAACAGGGACAAGCTCCATTCATGTCTGTTTAAGTGATTTATTATGTCACATGCAACCTTTTCCCTTGTGCATATCATCCTACAGTTTTTTTCCAGTATCTTTGACATGAGCATTTTTTTAAATCTGCAGTGTTTTGTCACATCTGCCAAATACCCCAGAACTTGTTTAGTGCTAATAAAAAAATGAATTCACAAGTAGAAACTTGTTATTAATTTGATCCAGTACTAAACTGTTGTGTTATAATTTCACCATGTGGACAGTCGCTTGTCAACACAGAAATAAACATCTGTTTAAAAGCACCACTTACCTTAGAGAAAACATCTCTCATTTGTGAGCCGTCTAAGAGCAGCTTGCCCGAATAAATGATCCTCTGATCTTTCTCAGCCTGTTAGAAAAACAAGATCAAAAATCAAACAACACTCAGAACACATTTAAACTAGTTGTTTAAATCGTAAAGATGTTTGTCAGTTGCCAAAAAACATGAATATAAACTGCGAATAGGAAGTAAAAACACAAACTGTTTGTGGAGTGTGTGACAGCAGGTTCACCCTGGTTATACTGGTTATGGTTATCTGTGGAGGAATGCTAACGACTCGGTAGATGAAAACAAACCCAAACCTACCGGATTGTTGGGATAAACCTTGGACAGGTGACATTTGAGATCCTTCACGGTCCAGTCCATGCGCACCCCCTCGATCAGCTGATCGCCGTGCGTCTGATTCGGGGTTTTAATCACCAGCGAGATCGTCTCTTTATCCGCGATCTCCTGATTATCCATGTTTCCTTTCTATATATTACGAATCGCGTAAAACAGAGCTACAAAAACACTCGGTGTGA
>JAZGTK010018719.1:0-11713 GCA_036877625.1 Ambastaia sidthimunki | reverse complement strand
TATATTAAATTCATATATATTAAATGTGAAACTTTACGTCCTTCACCCATGTAAAATATAATAACGTTGCGCCCCCTTGTGGTGAGAGGAAAGCCCAGCATCAAAAGCACAGCAACAAGAATTTTTCAAGTACCTTTTTTAATAAAATCTGCACACATAATTGCATTTTAGTACATTAAAATATAAAAGTATATATAGGTGATTTCAAAGAAATAACTGAGTCAAGAAAAGAAAATGTGAGATTTCTCATTGTCATCACCAACAGAAAACACAGAAAAGTTTGGAAAAAGATTTCCAAAACAGAAAAGAAACAGAAAGGACAGAAAAGTTTGGAATGCTCCAAATAAACAAGGCCTCAGTGTGGGTTTGAAAACTGCATAAGGTGTGAATTTAAACTCACCTTTGCATATAATGAAAATAACAGAAGGCCTCAAACGCTAAAGAAAAACTTAAGGTGAACAGTATTTAAGTAAAACGCACCATTTCTTCTTTATTTGATGTTTTCTCTGATTTACAGTCAGAGGCAGTACCAGAGAGACAGAGATGGGTTAACTGTGTCATAGGTGTGCAGAAGACCAGCTTGTTCCCATGGCAACCCCCATCACCTGTCTCCAGGTCAGGGCCATCATCACTTTGGGTCACATGACCCTCAGCAAGGCCACGCCCAGGCTGTGGGTCTGTGAATGAGTGCCCGGTTCCAGAAAATTAGCAATACAGAAGCTTCTTTAAAAAACAAGCACACAAACAAAAGTAAAAGTGAATTGGGGGGTAAACGGTTGTTTGTTTTGTTTAAGCAGTTGTTCTTTTTTGGCACAGTCTTCAGAGATATCAGCCCGTTCCTTCATGTTTCACTTTATTTCGACAGAGATTTCCTAATCTGTTCCACTTCCATCTAAAACACAGAGAACAGAACAAAGACTTCCACAGTTATATACAGCCATAAGAGCGACGACTATTTCTGTAATAAACCAACAAAATCAAATGACAGACTCTCTGCAAATTAATCATCCTGATTAATAATTGGTCTAAGATTAGATTAAAAGATCAGTTAAATGTTTAATGGTAATTAAATGGTAATTTTTTTTTCCAAAAAAAAAACTTTATGCAGATTGAAATTCTCTTTATATCCTGACAACAATCACTAAGTAAAGTGATCTAAACATATATTAATATTTATCTTCTGTTAAAGGCACAGGACCATAAAATGTTCATCCAATCATTTAATTGCAGTACGTCCTACTTGCCTATCAAACTGTTGGAGGAGGTGTGGCTTTAGAGATCACTCTGAACAGTGGGCGGGACCTTAAGCTTTTAAAGCTAGGTTGCTGTTGCTAGCCTCTGAAATTTTCTGTTACCTTTAAGATACAGCTGTATCTTATTTGACATAAATACAAACATTTATACATATATCTGCTTTGTTTGTCATGTTCTCTTTGTATAGACTGAGTAAATGTACCAGCATGCATGTTTTTCCCAGCATGCACTGGGGCATGAGTAATATGGTTCCATTTACTGCTGTCTTCAGTTTGACTGAGATCAGTTTAATGTGTCCTCACCTGCAGTGATACACGAATCCTCTTTTCCTCATCCAGCTCACTAACCAGCTGCTTGATTTCCTGCCTGAGAAAAACACAAATTACACAAATTTCACATCCGCCAGCAAATACCCAACTGACAATTTTAGGTTGCAAGAACGTTTCCCTAACATTTCCATTAAGTAACAGAAACGTTAAAAAACTTATTTTGAAAATTCTACGAACGGTTTTTAGACGTTTTCTTGACATTATTTCTTGGTTATATGAAAGTAACTCAAACTTTTTTTAAAACATTCCACCAACAATTTAAGAATAACATTTATGATATAACATTAAAAAATGCTGTACTAATCATTTTATGATAACTTAAAGAGAACTCTTAGAGAACGCCAGCCAATATTCTGAGAAAGTTTCCTGTCAGCTGAGTATCAATCAAATCCGTTTCACCCCAAAGACTTCCTTCTATTGCCTTTCTGTCTACCTCCCTTTTCCAACATCTTTCTTCTCTTCCTCGTGTGTCTTTCCCAGCCCCCAACCCTGCCCTCGGTTCATACTTGTGCTGGCTCTTCATCAGCTCCACAGTTCCTCTCAGGTCTCGTAATTGTGCCCTGAGTTCCTCCAGTGTGGCGGCAGCCTGTTCGTTTTTCCCTCTGGCATCAACGGAAGGAGAATGAGGCCGTAGACTAGCGCCGCCCTGCTGGAGAGAAGCCCCGGTGGAACCGGAAGAGGGAGGAACAAGGGGCTTGGGAGGCAAAGCTGTTTTTTCAGGCATCTGTGGAAAATCCCCACAAAGAATCAGCATCAATTTAGTAAACACACACACTAATACTCACTCAGATTGTGTGCCATCCATTTTTGGCCCTTTTCCAGGGCCTCAGTCTCCATGTGTAACAGTTTGTGTATACAAGTGTATATATGCAAAATTGTTGTTTGGGGTGCCCCCTTGAGGTTGGACAAGGACGTGCATGCAGGGGAAGGGTGGGTGGGGTGATGGGAAGGGGTGGGGCTTACGGTTATCACTGGCACTGCCTTGGGCATCTTCTTGGAGCTGTCAAGAGTTTTAGGAGTGACTGAGTCCTGCTCCTCCTTGTCTCTCCTCTCCTCCTCTGGAGACGGGGAGTCCAGGAGGTCAGGACTAGAGAGAGAGGACTAAGAAGGAGAAAAATCTTTAAATAACTGAGACCAGATCACCCAGAGACAGGCAGAGCCGGATAAGCTCATGTGACGGTCACACACAGCAAATACAACAATCATATCTGACGGTTTAATGTAGCCAAACTGAAACTTCACCAAAACGTCACAAACATGTCGTCAGCTGATTGCGTCTGATAGGTGTGAAAAACAATCAAATGCGATTGGCTCAGCACTTTGATTGGTTAAAGAATTAAAAAAATAATAATACTCACCTACATTATTGTTCTAAACTTTCGTCTAAGGAAAACAAGACATTTTTCAAACATTTTTCTTTTCATAAGTAGGCCATCTTGGGAATCTCTTTTCCCTTGATATTATTTCTCCATGAATTTAAATCCAAACCGGACTGTTAATGAATCGTTCAGACTGATTTTGTGATCAAAACATTCATTGACTCGTTCATTGGAGTCAAAACATTAACTGGAGTCACTCATCTGACTCAAGATTTAAAAGATGAAGGTGAGTATATGACCCAAAAAAACTTTTTGGGATGAATTATGGCTTTATAAAACAAACACTGTACGTGTGTGTGCGGGCGTGTTGGCGTGAAGACTCACAGACGTGAAGACCTGCGACCGCGGCCTTCTGTCCATCACACGCGGGCGAGACGCTGTGGGGTGGTTCAGCTTCTCTGTGGACGAGACGATGGAGTCGAAGTCTTCTACATCTTTATCAGAACACAACACAAATACACACATGAACACACAGGACAACATGTATATGACACAGATATGACATCACAAACGTCTGAAAAACACGCCACTGTTCTCAGCACATAAGACCGGAATGAAACACCCCAGAAATACAGTGAATGGAACCAAATGAAGGGCGAGATGGACAGACGTCTCCGGGACATGTTGTAGAAATGGATTATGTATTATTAGACGTGCCCGAGTTATTGTGTATTAAGGGGACTCACCGATTTCTAAAGATTTGTCTGTGGAGCCCCGGTCAGCCGCCACACAACTGCTTTCAGACTTGGGACTGTCACACCTGTACAAGCGAGTTTTATCATAAACACAAAAATAACAAATGTTTTACAAAAACAAAAAAACCACCCAGCAGTCATGGCTAGTCACTTGTGTCCATCAATGGATGCTTGTGTGCTGGTGTCCCTACCATGTATTATAAGCCCACCTAGCAAGAGTCTTTGGTTAAAGCTACAGCCAAAAATCAGTTATTGAGCAAATACATATCAGTGTTTTCAATACTTACAGTACAGTACTTTAAGATCAGTTCTTAGTCAATAGCTGATTTTTGTTGATTTTTAACCAAAAAGTTGGATTGTAGCTTTAGGAAAATAATTGCATGAAACTTGTAATTTTGTGTTTTGAACAGAGATGGCGACAGAGAGCAACAAGTTATGGATTGCAGCTTTAAGTAGTAAGTTTTGCTTTTGTTTTAGTCTGTAAATATGGCTAGATCAGATACAAGAACCTGTTTATGCACACATAAACAACAAATTACTTTAACGTAGTGTAGCTTTAACGTATATAGCTATATATTTGTTTATGGTGTGCAGAGAATGGCGGCACTGCTGTTGTGATGGTAAGTGTGAGTTTGTGTCTGAGACTGACGTTATATTGGGCACAGCTGGTCTGTCGGGTCTGTCCGGGCGTTTGGGCGGCAGCGCTAACGGGCGGTTGAGAGAGCTGTTGGTCTTTGGGGGGAGGGGCTTCTTTGGAAGGACACCTGGAATGGAGGGCTTCGGAATATCAGACAACTTCATCTCTTCACCTGCGTGTTATAATTGTAATCATCACCACCAGTTGTAATAACAGACAGCAACATCTTCAAATGTGATACAGCATTAATAAACGGGCTGGCACACAAAGTTGTTGACTGGAAGGAGGAGAATTTGTTTTGAAAGAAGAGAGAGAAAATATTATTCCAACATCTGTTTACTTCATGAAAGGAAGAAGCCTCACACATACACAAACAAATTTGTTGGGCTTTTACATTCCATAGACATAACAGTTTTTATACTGTACAAACTGTATATTCTATCCCCCTATTCTATGCATTTTTAGATTTGTATTAATGATCATTCTGTATGATTTATAAGCTTGTTTTCTTATGGGGACCTCAAAAATGTCTCCAAGGACAAAATGCAATGATATTACAATACTTGTGGAGACATTTGGCCCCACACACACACACACACAAAGCCAGTCAACCTCTTCCATAAAAAGGCAGCACAGCCCACACAGTGGCAGTGGAAGGTCAAAGTAACTGTATTAGATTTGACCAGAGCAAATGAAAGTTTACCTTTCTCCTCCGCTCTGTATGGAAGAGATTCGGGCCGCTCTGGAGGGACTTTTTTGCTTTCTGTCTTTTTGTCTGAGAATGAAGACAAACAAAATTAAGGTTCAGTTGGGCTCAGTGCTGAATTCACAGTGAGCTACGTTCCTTATTAGTGAAAACAAGCGTCTCCAGCAGTTGTGGGATTTGGTTAAAATACCGTGAGACCAAAAGAAGGAAGGAAGAGAGTAAATGAGAGTTGAGAGACGAGACAAAAAGTGTAAAAAAGAGCGATTATGACAGAAGAGACTAGATGATATCTAGAAGATAAGAAAGAAGAAAGTTACCTGTGATGTGTTTAGTGGTGGGTGCTGTAGGTGGAGGGGGTTTCTTAGGTCTCTGTAAGCACACACACAGTTAAAACACACAGTCCATGGAATAAAACACACACTACTAAAACCACAAATAAAACCCAAACAGTCATCACACACATTCCTCCGATTACAACCACAATCCTTTCAGAACACAGGACACTAACATTAAGGAATTAGTTTTCTCATCAGGCAGGGTAAAATGCAGGCAAAGGTAAAGGACACGGGGGCAGTGTGTGTGTGTGTGTGTGTGTTTGTGTGTGTGCGCATCACCACAGCTCTCTCGTCCAATCAGAGACTGAGGCCCTCCATCACAGACAGGAAGTATCCTGCTGACATTTGTGTTTGAGAAAGACATAAACAAGGTCTCACCTCTTTTTCGACCTCAGGAACGAATAACTTCACAAAGTTGTCTGGAAAAACTCCCTGTCTGCCATTTATCTCTCCGAGCCACCAGCCGGCATCTGCGCAGTCCTGCAATAGTGCCGAAAACATGTATTTCATCAGCCAAACAAACATCACACTGCAGGGTTATAACGCAGCCATGCTTTAATCTCAAAATTGTTTTTGTTTATTTTGTTTTTTATTATACAGTGAGTTTCAAATATTTGATTTAAAGTGACAACTTTAATTGAAATATGAAAATGACTTTCAGAAAGTCTTCATGTTATCCCTCTTTTGTTGTAATGACATCATGCATCTGGGAAGAACAATGATGCATGTTATACTAGTTTGACCGGACATCCAGTTTTTCCCGGGAAAGAGGAAGGACGGAACGAGTACAAGTCAACATGGGAAAAAAGCTGAAAGCAAGATTTTTAGTCACGCAAGACTAACCAATGATCAGATGTTCTGATTTATTCGATAAATGACTTCTTATAACCATAATTACATAATCTTAAATATTTTGTCAAAATGTTATTTTGTTTAAACTTTGTCAAAACCTAAAACTTTATTTCTGAGTTTAAAGTAGGTTTTGTAGACTTTTTGCTGTAATTTATAGTTTAATTTATAGTAACACACTCACCTTGTTGATAATTGTAACAATATCTCCCTCTTTGATTGACAGCTCATCTTCGTTCTGACCGTCGTAAGGGAAAATGACTTTGCAAAACTCCTTTGCTGTAATTTTAATTTTTACAGTAAACAATTATATCACATTTGCATCAAATTTGAGTACATAAACATTTAAGCCATTAAATATCCCACAGGTGTGATGTAATCCTGTCACCTTTGGCCTTGTTCTCAGGCTCCGCCTTCATGGTTTCCTGGGCAACAGCTGGGGTCACTTTTTTCACCATTTGAGGCTGTTGGGTAAAGAATAATTTTATTCAACTACTTTAAAGTGTCAATTAAGCACAATAATGTACATCAATTAATATTAAAAATAACATTGTTTATGTGCAGGGAGTCAATGGGGGTGGGACCACACCCATAAAAATATTGTCCTAAAGTAAGTGACAGCCCTGCAAGTGTGTAAATAGCATAATGTACTTTGTGTACATTTAGGTTGTACAAATGTTTTTCTAACGTTTCCATTATGTAACAAAAAAGTTAATGTTATTTTGATTGTTTTTGGATTGTACAAAATGTCATGTTTTTTAAACATTAACGTTATTGCATGGTTATAAGAAGGCTATGCAAACCTTTTTAATTCTGTAATGTTTTTAAAACATTCCACTAACAATTTAGGAACAACATGTTGATATAAATGAAACATGAAATTTAAACAGCTATACTGACGTTTACTGCAAGAACATTTTTGCAACTTTCACAGAACTTCTGAGATCACTCCCTGTTCTCTGGGAAATCAATTCAACCTGAAACACAACGAGCTCTTTAACACCCCACGCTCCCCCCGCAGCCTTCACACAGACACAAATGCTCTGTTCAGGCAGGAAAAACGCTCTCCTAACCCATTCCTCCATCCTTGTTTTCTCTCCTATTTAACCGTCACGATGGAGTCAGGCTAACAAACACTATGTGGCAGCTAAATGTTCGGGCAACATCTGGCCAGCTGTAGCCCTGAGGACGTCTCTTGTCACAGAGTCCTATATTATCTCTGTGAAGACCCTACAGCGATTTATGACAGTCAAAACCGACATAAATCCACATAAAGTGTCAGAACTAGTTATTTGACACAGAAACACAGAAAAAAAGAGCAGGAAACAAAGTACTTTTTAAATTACCGTCGTCTTTGCTGACTGGAACAAATGTCTGCTCTAAGAAATGGCAAAAGGCTCTTTCAGAGGAAATGTCCAGCATGAATAACTAGTACTGTCTTGTCTTCAGGAGGAACTTCCAGCTAGCTTTCGGTGTAACCACGGTTTACTCCCCCCTTGAGTCATAACAGTCTCCTACAGACCTACACGACTTCTGCTTTAAACTACTGCACTGTAGTCAAAAAACAGAATGGGAGAGAGAGATGGAAGAGAGAGAGAGAGAGAGAGAGAGAGAGGATAAAGAGGGAGAAAAAGAGAGAGACAGAGAGAGAGAGACAGAGAGACAGAATGAGAGAGAGAGATGGAAGAGAGAGAGAGAGGATAAAGAGGGAGAAAAAGAGAGAGACAGAGACAGAGTGTGAGTGAGAGAGAGAGGGGGGGGGTGGATATGGAAAGACTGTTGTGTGTTGGGGTGTGGTACATTTGTATATGGGTAATAAACCTACAGCTTATAAATGACACACAGCATTTCCATAATCTGACAGGCAATTGCCTTGTAAAGTGGAAAATTGTCTATGTTTATAACAGGAAGAATAGTAAAGCAGTTCCACATTGAAATATATAATAACATACTGCAACCTCTGAAAGACTCTTAGTCGTTCTCAATGAACAAACTGTGAGAGTTCAGGTGTTGCAGTAGATCACAGGTGTAGATCATCACTCAAACTACGCAAATGTTCAGAGTCTGACAACCAGAAGTGACACTTCAGTAAATACTTGTCAACTTTTTACCATCTGAAAACAAACGTGTATTCGTAAAATGTGCCGCTTAAGTTTTAGCATTATAATTCTTTAAGATAAATGCCACCTAGTTTGATTGTACTTTTATATACACACTTATATATAAACATATATACACATATACATACACGTGACATATTCAAATAGAACCTAGAAAGATTTCCTCTTTTTTGAAACTAAAGACGTGTAAAGACCAACAGAAAGAAACAAAGTTTGTAAGACTTCCGTAAACATTTTTTAACAATGACTTCCTGTCCGAGTGGCAGACAGAACCAAACTCTGGTCTGTGTGCGCCATCTTCCTTTAATCCCACACACACAAACAAAGACACACACAGACACACAAACACACACACATTTGAAATACTAGTTTACTATCTTACTAAATATCGTGAGCTCTGGTGTATACTTCACTTTGAGCCAAAGTATGCATACTGTGCACAGCACAGACAGTAGTATGTTGTATGGAAGTATGAAATGTTTTAAGCGTTTTTAAAAACAATAATTCAAAAATATAACAAAAGGTATATTAATAAAAAACCTATAGAAGGTTTTTAAAATCAATTTGCAATGAAAATGCTAATTGCACAATTAAATGTACACAAACATGGCCGGTATCAGCAAAGTTATACAGTTATTGATGCACTGAAACACCTTTACAAAAGCTTTATTGTACCTTTCATTACAACATTCACAAAAAAATTCACAAACTCACCTTCTCTGACTCATTTTCCATCTCTATGGAACGTGGGCGGAGCTTAATGGGCTGGTCTTTGAAGATGTCCCCAAAGCCAAACCCCCGAACCTTTTTGGGTTGAATCTCATTGGTGGAAGACACGCTGCCCGTGTCGGACCGTAAACTGCTGGAGTCACCACCATCACTCTCTGAACCGGTGCTGTCCTTCATACCTGCAAACACACAAACGTGTTTTAAAGTACGACACCAAGTCAAAACAGAGATGGCGCTAGAGAGGCGAAAGTTACGGATTGCAGATTCCCCTCATCAGTATTTTGAGTCTCTGTAGATGCCGCCTTCCTAATGTGCCTCAAGATCAGGCTGTGTGAACTTCCATGTTTTAACCATCTGCTTGGAAAACCGGGAACTCTCCACTATTCTTAAAGTGATACACCCACTTCAATGGGAGATAATGTGTCTTTAATAAAAGGAAAAATACAACGATACGCTAAAAAATAAACTTCTACCATGACCTGCAGGCCTGGCAGGTGACCTGGCTGTAGGCTGGAATAAAGTGAGGATGTGAGGGGTGCAGACTGACTCGTTCTGGTGCTTCGAGAGTCGTCCTGTGGGGTGAGATCTTCTGCTTCGGGCATCAGCTCCTTGGTGAAGTTGGAGGGGAACATCCCTGCCTTGCCGTTGAGAATGCCCTCCCACCAGCCCTCCTCCACCTTAAACAACACACACAAACACCTTTACAAACACAAATTATCCCGCCTCCCCTTCAGAGCGAACTTCAAAGCCACACCTCCTTCAACATATGAATGCATACATAGCTTGATAGACAAGCAGGACATCCTATTATTGTATTCAGACCGAATGCAATGATTGGACGAACATTTTATTGTCATTTTATGGTAAATATATATACGGACCACTTAGTTTTTCTATCAGGATGTTAGAACACAAAATGTTTCTGAACAAAATCGCCTACCCTGTGTTTAATTTAAAATTTATTTGATTATTCAAATAATATTAAAACTAAAACCTTGTGCATCTCTTACCTCTCCCAGAACTTCAATAACATCTCCGATCTTCAGTTCAAGCTCATCTTCATTCTGCGGCGTGTAGCTAAAAGCAGCTTTACAGCGTTTTTTTCGTATTGCCTCACCTGCAAACACAAAAAGAGACGCACTGACATCTTTCTCCACTAGGTGTCGCTCTTTCCCTGCAGCCGAGCTCAAATAACAGCACATTGTGCTCCACAATGATCCCTAAACACACAGAGCTGTATGTATCCTCACATCTGACAGTAGCAACCCAAACTTTCAGTTCTCCAAAAAGCACAATGGTAAAATTATCTTCACTTTGAACACAAATGAGATCTGACCAATCAGAGGATTCACAGCTGTGCCATAAAGATCATTAGTAAAGATTCTTCAATTGACTAACACACACTTTTATGAGAACTCTCTATAGACAAAATTATTTTTATACTGAGCTAAGCAAATTTTCTATCCCCTAATCCCAAACCTAACCTTCACAAAAAAGTATTTCAAACCATGTTTAAGTTGTTATTGTATGTCATTTTATATGTTTTTCTCTGTAAAGCAAACCTGCCCCGGTTCTAATCTGAATACGACCTTTAATCTGGATTCAGATCTCTTTCTGTGAGACAGTGTGAACGAACGTCTCTGAGTGTGTTTGTGCAGGAAGGATTTCTGCTGAATAAGCACTGGACTGCTTTTGCAGATGGAGAAATGGATCTGATGGTTCTACCTTTCTTGGCGGGTCTGAGGCTGGAGTCGGATTTCGGGCTGGCGCTGCCATTGGACAGGTCTGATTTGGATCCGGCCAAACTCGACTCCTTCTTTACCTCCTTCTTTGAATCCTTTTTTATCTCCTATAGACATAAGTGAAAATATAAGACACTGAATGTATTGAATGGCAGTATTCTGTATTGAGTACGCTAGCTTTAAGCTGCACCATTCACTGAATTGTGTGTGTGACTGTAAGAAAAAGACAGACAGGCAGTCACACAGAGAGACAGGCAGTCACACAGAGAGACAGGCAGTCACACAGAGAGACAGGCAGTCACACAGAGAGACAGGCAGTCACACAGAGAGACAGGCAGTCACACAGAGAGACAGGCAGTCACACAGAGAGACAGGCAGTCACACAGAGAGACAGGCAGTCACACCGAGAGACAGGCAGACAGATGGAGATGTTGGCCTCGGTGCAGCAGAGTCGTTTATTTCCTGCTTGGGTCATACGGTGACTCAGAGAAACAGTCAACCTTAAAAACACACAAGCCTTAAAACACTTCTCCATCTGTCTGGTTAGCAGAAGCACCTCTCTCTCTCTGTCTGTCTCCATCTGTCTGTCTCTCTCTGTCTGTCTGTCTCTCTCTGTCTCTCTCTCTGTTGAATTTAGGGGTTCTCTGTCTTCATACGTATATCTTGGCTCACACAGATCTGTCATCCTTTCTCAATTTCCTGCCTGTTATCTTTTCTGCATTCACTGCGAGATCTTTCTGCATGTTTTACTTTCTCTCTCTCTCTCTCTCTCCCTCTCTCTCTCTCGCTTTATTGCTCTGATATAGTTATTTATTTAGAGGAACAAGATCAAACTGGATGTTTTATTTTGGCGGATTAAATTGTCACACACTCACTCACACACTCACTCACACACTCACTCACACACTCACTCACACACTCACTCACACACTCACTCA
>JAZGTK010018718.1:0-11713 GCA_036877625.1 Ambastaia sidthimunki | reverse complement strand
TAACTTGGCAAACTGCAGATTCAAAGTAGCTTCTCAAACACAGGTGATCAGGCAGTTACAAGACAAACTGCAGACAAAGCAAGAAAATCCTTCTGTTACGCAGTATTCTAAACCAATTCTCTGTGTTCAATTCTCTGTGTTCAGTTTCTTCCTGCTGTGGATAACCTGTCAAATCAGTGTGTGTGTGTAAACACAGCAGTGGTGCTTTAGCATCATCTCGGTATCATGTTAAAATTGCTCATGTGTCATGTTCACTGTCTACTTGTCAAGTGCACTAACCTGGGGCAGGGCACAATTGTTATCGGTGACATGTTTTGTCAGCCATTTATTTGGCTCCTATGTATTTCATGCTTAACAGTGTGCTGGATTTACCAGCATGGCCCAGATTGATGATGGTAATAGAGAGGAGAACAGAATTCAGTCTACCTTTATCTGATAGGCAGAGCAAAAAGTGAGGTTAGGAGGAGTTCCTCTGCAGTAAAATAGGCTTTCTGGTTGAATTATTCTATTACTTTATGCTCACACTTTGGCAAACTCAATGGGATTACAGCTTGAGGGACATCAGTTCACTGTCCAGAGCTAAAAAGTCACATGCATTTTCGGGCAGTTGACCTGCTCTGCTGTCAGAATGCTGTACTGTACCTACAGTATGTTTCACACAGAGCACACTACTGCATCTGATTATGGAAATGCATAATAAATTACAACTGGGTATGAACAAATGAGCCTGTGTCTGCACATTTCGTTTCTGTCTTTCTTTATCTGAAACCAAATCATTCTTATACTTCTAAACTGTACATTTATTAAATGTACATTTTCTTTGAAGGCAGAGGAGAAACAATTCATCAACTGCTGTACTGCTTTCATTACAAGAAAGCATCTGAATTAAGGTCTGGTCTTCACATGCTGTGATCGTCAGCATCCATGAGGAAATAGAAACAGAACAGAAAACCTTTCCCTCACTAAACCATCACACAATCCATATATGATGCATTGATGATGCAATGTCATCAGATCTCCCTGAAGTGTTACAGATTTGTCCAGTGAAGGAAAAAAATAAACCACAATGTTATCTCCATGATTAAAAATAAAGAACAGAACAAATGTCTTTTTTGAGAATGCAAAACTCTATACAGATTTCTATTGCCAGTTATATTTGGAGTTATCGGGCTTAACTCTAAATGCTTTTCGTAAAGCCCTGAATGTTTTTATCACCTTGAACTTTCCAATTTTTCAGCACGATAATTTTTGTTCATTCTAAGCAGCAATTCTGTCCTATAAATCAGACTTAGTCTTGCAAGTCAGGCGTTTGACTTGGATTTAAGGCTGGCGCATGGTAGCCTGGTTCATTCTGCAACAAAGCGAAAGCTCAATTAAACCATCGTGTTTCGTTCTGCAGGCGACCCTGAAGAAATTAGAGGAACCAATTTGTCAACTTCTGGTCAGAGTTTCCCTCCATCCAAATGTATAAATATTTCAGAGACAGAGCTCTAGGAGAGAGTTATGAATATTCAGTTAAGCTTGGGGAATTTGCATGACCACTTGCGGTTCTTGCAAAAACTCTTTTATTAAGACAAAAGCCATGAACCGTGCAAACTTTGCCAAACTCAGAAGCTATTGTTTTTTTTCAGAAGCACGCAGAGCAGACTGCAAACTTTATAACAGTCTGTGAGACAGTGACATTAAACAGTCACCTGTAGCCAACTGCTGAAAGACAAAAGAAATGCAATTCTTGAGTTTATTTTTAACTGTTGTGTTTTAAAGTACATGCAGCATTAAAAACATCAACTTCTGACCTTTTGGTGTGTTTAAGGCTCCCTAAGGTTAGTCTGACCTTTCTGCTCTCAGAATATTTGAAGATTTACTTTATTAAAAATAACACCTTGCAGATGTAACATTTTCACATTTATTTTAAAATGCATCAGTTTAATGTTTCATCAAAGGATGACTATATATGTATCAGTAGAAGTCAGGACTAAAGGCCATGAACATCCACTGACCACAGAGTTGCCCCTGGTGCCATTTCTCATTGTCTTTAAAGTTTTACACCATCATACGAAAGCCTGTAGAATTAATTTTAATACAAGCTAACTGAGCAGCAAACTGGCAGATTTTGCTGTAATATTGGCAATATCCTGATGCCCACATTGACATTAGAGTATTTGCTGTAAGATTTTTGCCATGTCTTACTGTGTAATAGTAGATATCACACACAGCAGTAAAAGCCAAAATAAGCAAAATTCAAAACTCTTGCTTGTGACATCACTACCTGTGAGAAACCCGGCTAACCTCAAAATGTCATGTAAACTCTGTGTTCTGTGTAGGCAGTTTATTGATTTGCATGTACACATTAAAAAGTGTTTTTATATAGTGATTTTCAACAGATTTATTTTGTGCATGTAAACACTGATGTACTGAGCTTTTTTTTGAGGTTTCTTCTGTCAAACCTGTGACGATGGTTACTTTCAGCCTAGCAACAGTAACCAAGGAGAATAAAACTTATCAATCATGTGAAGTCAACTCAAATTTGAAGGCGTTTATCTCAAAATAATGAGCTGAATAAAAGTCCTGGTGCCTGAACGATTTATCCAAAGAGGTTCAGATGTAATTTTGTTTCTGCCTGACAGCCTAATTTATCACCGTTTAAAACCTAAATCTCAGAGGTTAACTACATTTCAAAAAACAGTCTGTCATTGTTTCACATGATGTAGCTTGCCAGACACTTTTGTGTTTGGTTACATGCATGCTAATGCTTTGTTCATATATTACAGCTTTCTTTTTATAGGGCCTAAAAACTGATTATTTACCAGTCATGTCCTGGATATTACAGATCAGTACTAACATACACAAATATTAATATTGGTACAGTCAGCTACTGTGCATCACAGCAATACTCTTAATGTAAAACCATGTTCCATTTTGTCTGTGAATGCCTGGTGATTTATTAATACAGGGCTACTTATATTAATGCTTTTTTAAAGAGGCTTAAACAGCCTGTTCTGAATTATATATTACAATATATAAAAATCATATTCATGACTGTTTCAGTTGCAAATATAATTACTGATGACTCAACCCATTTATTATGTTGGAACTTTAAAGTGGCTGAAACTAAATTAATATTTGCAGTTTAACTACACATTAAATTTACTAATTTTATTGTTATTTGCTTGATATCATTTAACATTTGATCCTGAAAGTAGACGACTAACACAATGCTTGAGCATCATGCTTGATTTTTTGATAATGTTTTATTAATTCTTCACTAATTAGGATCACTTTAATAGCCAGAAAGACTTTTTTATTTTTTATTTGTTATTTAGAGACCTGTTTGCTAACGTAAGATAATCATAACGTTAAAAATTGTTAGCTTTTGAAGGGGTTATGGTTAGGATGTGGTGTTAATTCTGCACAATGTCTAACTGACATCAAAGCTATTGACCATGACACGAAGTAAGACCAAGTATGATGTAGAAAGTGCTCAAATTAACTAATGCTCACAATAATGTTTATTGTCAGACTTCTTCTGCCTCTCTTTAATTCTTTCTCTCATTCTTTCATTTATCTATGTATAAATCTCTCTGTCTTTGACAGTGGTCTGTATTTTGAGCTAATTACCTGCCTGTCTCTGAGGAGATATAGAAGATAATTTGACGTAAAGGAAAAGCCTAAGCTAATAATCCACATAGTGGCACATAAAGTAATCTGTGTGTTGATGTGTGTTTTGATTTATGTTTTGAATATAAAGCTAGAATCTCTGATTCACTGATCTATCATTCACATTTATTCACTCAGCAGATGTCTTAATCCAAAGCAATTTACAGGTGAGAAAAAATCACAAACAATTTGTCATAATATAATAAATGAAAAGCGAGAAATAAAAGATGAGATATAGTAAATGTTTATGTTTATAGTTGTGAATTGGTCAAGTGCTAAAGAAAAAGATGTGCCTTTAACTCTTGGCTTTTTTATCAGTCAATTTGTATACATTTAAACTGAGTCAATGGTTGAATCTCTTTTCACTTGTGTTTCCTTTTTTAATGTCCTGTAGATCAAAAGCCAAAAATTCTTAAAATGAATTCAAATAAATGGTAGTGTGAATGGTTTGTGTGAATGCTTAGGTTTCTTCAATGATCAGATGTGGCTTTTCAGACATGACAGCTAGTGCGTTTACATGTAGTCTTACCCCGATTATGCTTAACAAGCAGATAACATGTAAAGTCATGTCAAAGCGTTACACCGATTTTTTTATCGGTCATAAACAGCTTACAAAAAATCTGATCGGCACAGAAAGATTTTTGCCATGTCTTACTGTGTAATGGTAGATATCACACACAGCAGTAAAAGCCTAAAATTGTTTTGTTGACTCATGCAGCTGAGTCAAAATAAGCAAAATTAAAAACTCTTGCTTGTGACATCACTACCTGTGAGAAACCCGGCTAACCTCAAAATGTCATGTAAACTCTGTGTTCTGTGTAGACAGTTATGTCAGTCATTCCAATTGTCTTTATTCTCCTCTCCTAGAGATCGAATCAGAAGAACTTCATCCATGTCATTAAATTTACTCAATATGAAGCTTTAAGTTTTAAATATTAATCCAACTTTTCCTTTGTAGATAGACTACAAGCTCTAATTAACACGCCTGCTGAGTCTAGCAGGGATGAACGGACAAAGACAATATTGCTTTTGAAAAAAGGAAACCCTCAGAAGTTACATTTACCCTGTGGTAGAACTCATATTGTGTAGGTTCTCAGGAAAGTTCTTGTCCCAGAGGATGAGAAGCTTAGGTGACTCAGGGGAGTTGTGTTGTTCATTTAAAGAAACTGTTCTGAAGACCATGCTCTGCATCATGGCTTCTATTCGCTCTATGTCCCATTCTTTGTCCTATTCCCTTTTTCACAGCAGAGACACTTCAGTGACTCGTGGCCCCCTGGAGTTCGATCTGGCCCTGCACCTTATCTGCCCAGGGCACATTTCCTCAGGGAAATCTTCCACACGCTACCTTGGACCTTTCTCCTAAGACAAGCCAGGAAGAAGAAGTTCTTCTTCTCCAGCAACCACTGTTGCTAATCAAGACAGCTAAACAGATAAGTCAGAGTTTGACGTCACAGCTTGTGCTTTCTCTCCTCTATGATTCCCTTTCTTCATCTTATTGGTCTGTGGGGAAAGCGCATAGTTATTGCCCTGAACTGGAGATCAGCCTGCAATTGTCTTTGCTTCCTCACCTTCTAATTTCAACCTGACACTAAGCACAAAAGCCTTGTGTTCAGAATCAGATGAGGTCAACTGTTTTCTCTGTTAATTAGTATAAGAGACACAAGCACAGTGTGATCTCAAGATGTAATAGGACAATAGGCTTTACTTTTAGACTAGTTAATTGTATTTTGCATTGTGGATTAGGTTAAATAATATTACAGATGGGAAATAAAATAATTTGTAGTTTTTCTTTTCATTCTTTTTCTAATACACTTTTTTTTTTAAAAACCTAATACAATATTAAGGCCAATATTGCAGGTAAGCAATAATAACTTAATGTACCTCATGATGCCTCATATGATTAAGTTTCTGATTCCTGAAAATTAAATGTTAATTATATAATTATAGCTACTGCACATTAAAAATACATAATTAACATTAAATAGGCCTTAACCACAAATTATCAGGCACCTGTTTTGTTTTTCCATTTATTATGAACAATTACAGAGCATTACATTATTATATCAAACACTACAAAACCCTATTCTAGTCATTACAAATGTCACACTTCGCTTGGCAGCATTTTTCAGCTAATCTGCTCATGTTCAAATAAATCGAGGGATAAATAGATCCAGTCCTACACAACTATGATAAGCATACTAAATAAATAAAACAATCATTTAGGTTGATATGTTGTAAGATTGATGCTCTCAATGTCAGCATCAAAAATTTAGATGCTTCCACATTCTCTTTGGGATTGTTTCCCAGTTGCTGTTTGCACGACGGTATGCGCGCACAGATTACATTGTGCAAAAAAAAAGATCCAGTGTTTGCCCTTATTTTAGGTTGGTAGGCAGCGAGGACGCGGAATATGTAAAAGCTTATTGAACTTCTGCTCGAGTGATTTCTCTTAATTATTCAAATAATCAGATTCAAGAGGACAGAGAGGCAGAATTTAATGGATTACAACAGCCCATTTCTCTGTGGGCTCCATCTCTCCTCTTTCTTTTTACTCCATCTCCACTGATGCTCAGAGCAGTTGGACTTGCTTTAGCATTTGTGCTATGATGGGTGCTGGGCGGGGGCTGAATAATGGCAACCAGGGAGCAAAGAGGTATTAGAAAAGATCGATAGCTGGCAACCCGGAGAGCCAGCCCATAATCTCCGCCAGCCATGTAGGAAAGTACATTATTGCGACTACAAAGCCTATTAACAAACCCACAGGTCGTGCATTATTGAAATGGTGCTGGTTTTATGAGACTCAATTCAAAGTGGAAGGGAAGAAAAAACAGGACAAACATAAATTATGCAGCCTCTTCAGGACCTGCAAGCAGCTTTCTTGAAAATATTGCTTTTGTTTTGGCTTTAATTGGATTCATAGTTTGAAAGCTTTGTCAACTGGCAATTGTGTGTGCGTCTGTGTGTGTGTCTGTGTGTGTGTTTGCGTGTGTGTCTAGCCTGTGTAGATGCTTAAGCTGTGCAGCAGTATCACCCATTAGTTGATTCTGTAGAGACAGAAGTGTTCCCAGAGCAGGAGAAAGTTGCTATTTCCTACCATGGCCTGAGGCTTAGTGGTTAGTTGATATTCATAAGAGATCCTTTAGCAATATATATATGGACCATTCATTAGTTTATCATTGAATTATTTTCTAGCTTTCTTTGCAGCACTTTTGGAGGATTTTTTTTTTCCTTTATAATGCTGTTTGTCTGGCTCATTACTTTGTTGTATTGTGCAAATGTACCATTGACCGCTTCTGAATGACACTTGATTTGCAAAAAATAAAAAATGCAATTACAGGGTTGCTGATAACAAAAATGTTCAAATGAAACTGAATTACAGCACAACCTAGATTTGATTATAATATTTGAAACACTAAACTGTCTCCTGTGTCCCATACACGCCAGTTGCTGAGAGATTTTATATTCTAATGTTCTCAGAATAGCATGTTGTGAATATTGCTTTCGTTAGCATTTATTGTATGAATGCAGCATCCTCAAACTGTGTGTACAGTTTAAAACTCTTGTGGCTAGCATTTTTTTTCCTTCTTAAAGGTCTGTGTAAGTCTTAAAGTTTTGCAAATACACAAGCAAATGGTCAGCTTTGTGCGTGCTTACCTTTGTACTGATTTGTGAAGATGGTATATAAATTCATGCAAAGTTTTTATAGTAGTATTTGATCCTATAAACGTAATTAAAGAACCAGAAGAATGAAACAAAAAACATTTTATGTAAATTATAGAAATGCATTAGTCCAACATACAAATGGCATGTTTACAGTGTTTACAATTATAATAGTGTTAATTTTAATTAATTATGTTCATGAATGTATCCCAGTGTAATACTTTTGAGATAGTTGTGCATGCACCTTATACATTTTGTTAAGTAGCTGTTTACATTAAAATGTACATCATTATTTGTGCATCGATTACCCTCACTCTAATAATTAATAACTAGTTTACTATTAATAGGATGAGTAGTTAAATTGTGATGTTAGAGCACGTTATATGTATACAAATATATATATGTGTGTGTGTGTGTGTGTGTGTGTGTAGGTATACATATATTGCATTATATATAATCAGTAAACAGTAAATTTTCAAAGCAGTTGTGACCCTAATGTTGATTTCTAACATAATAACAACCTCATAAATCTTCTCATCATTCTCATGATGAAGAGAACAATCATGAGGCACAGCAGTTAGTAGAAAAGTGTGTTTTAAATCACAAAGACACGTGAATGCCTACACATGTCACCTTCTTGACCCTCTATTCCAGTCTGATATTTTAACACAACACATGTAGTAATGTACATCAGAGAAGTAGGTGGAAACAGTTTGAGAGGTAAAGTTTAAATAAATGTAAAATTCATGCTGCTGTGGCCTTACACCAACATATGGTACATTTTCTTTCAATTTTTGTTGCCACTACAATGTTATTTTAGCACCTCATGAACTTTTCAAATCAAACTTTTATTCATTTATTTTACTCTTATGCTGAAGTACTTACAAATGGCCTCATACAACCAAGAGGTTCTTGTAAGTGGTTATTCATGCTAGTTAGTAATTCATGCTGTTTCTTTCTGTATTTAAGTTATTCAGTTGAAAGCCTCCCCCTTCCCATGCCGTAAGAAAAAGCATTGTGAGAGCATGATGGGTAATGTGGTTCTAGACAGTGTGCGTCCATGTTTACCATACAGAGAGTGTGACAGTGTGTGTAATATATATATATATATATTCCTTTCTCTCTTTATGAACATCTGGGTGCAGAGATCTGATAAGCCTGGATCAGTGTGAAGGAAAACATAAATCTATGAGCAGACAGCCGAACAAGATAGATCTCCCCACCCCAACCTAATCTCCACAATTTGCTGTGGCTGATAAAATTTTAATGAGGAATAAACATAATAGGGGCCCTTGAAAGATTACCATAAACTGAGAGGGATAACTGCTCAGCTGTGCACCACCAGCACCCAAGCACATGGAAGGATGAGGTATCACAGAAACTTGCTTTTTTATCACCAGAAACAATTCACAGTAGCATTTATTTACGCACACCATATGGCCCCATGTTCCAAAAGCAACATTCGCTTTCTTTGTGCATTTTTAAAAGGTTCAGGGTTTGCATGACTTTTAGATGCAAAAGGGAGAGTTTCAAATGCACGAGAGCTGTGGATCATTGAAGTTTATTTTATCTGACTGAAACGGTGTGTCTGGGCATTTTATTTTTCCATTTACTCTGGTCAGACTGATGGATTACACGTGTAAAACGGGCTGTGTTATTATTTTGTACTGTATGGTTTGCTTCTTTAGGTGTACTTTTGTTTAAGCTTTATTTGAAACTTAATCAAGTTTTGAACTTTGACTAAACACTGTGCCTTGAGCACTGGTTGAAAGCAATAATAATATGTTTACTTCATATTGTGTTATTAATACTTACTCATGTTATGTCAAAATTGTGGCACCTATGAGGGGGTGACATGCTCCCATGCAGAAATAATATCATATAAAACTAAAAGGAAAAGAGTTCTTATCTTAATTTTTTATGCATCAAACTTTTTAATAAGACAAAAAATTACTAAGTGCACCTTTAATCCACTTTCTGTTATCTTTTTATCACCGCACCCCTTCTTGGACAGGGACTGAATATCTGATAATAAAATGTGGCAATGGCAATCTTGAGTCTATGTCATGTGGCACAGTAGTCAACATAATTTTTTGTGCATGTGACTGTTCCATGTCTTCCTTTATAAGCTTTGACACACAGAGCACAAGCATATGAGAAATGTCACATGTACATGCTTCTGGCATGACTGATGGTTTACAGACATTAGGAACCAACAAAGAACACATTTTTTTGTGAGTAGTGCTTTGAAGCAGTCACAGGGGCATGCTAATGTATCCGTCATGATTTTATTTGAATGTGACATTTGGAACGTTGTCATTTTAGACCTATGAATGAGACAATGCTATAATTGTGCCGGTACAGTTGAATTCATGTTAGATTTGATCCTACAAAAAATAAGAATATTTTTACATTAAGCAGCTGCAATTGCTAAAGCTTTGTTCTTTTAAATCTGTTAATGAATTATTAATTCAGAATTAAATCCTTCTGCAGGAGTGCAGTGTTTCAGCTGTATTATGACTATACAAATCATAATCTATATCAACATGGCTGTAGGTTATTATTGTTCTCTGGCTGTATGTTTCACATTGGCTGTTTGTGTTTGAGATAATGGAAACAGTATAATAGCTTCTCTCAATGCCTCATTTTCACATTTGTTTTCATGCTTGACCTCTATCCACATACTGTATATGTTCAGATCCCCATATGTTTTCGTGAATTAAAAAAATTTAATTGCAGCTTCTCTCTCAATTTATGGAAAGAGGCCATGCATACATTGACGTTTGCTATAAGTGTCTAAACAAAAAAACCTGTGGATAATTTGTCTGGAACAGCTCTTGGTAAATACAACAATTCTGCTTTAGAGAAAATAAAATCATCTGAGGCAATTTAAACATTTTAAATTCTTTGATTTGTTTAAACAACATTCTAATTAGTTACAAAAGCTAAACATCATAAACATCATTTATTTCTGCCAATTCTGCTTCCTTCCACCCCAAGTCAGAGAATTGCTCAGTGTACACACACAGGAGTTTGAAATCTCATCAACCATGAAGATGCAGTTTCATTTCCAAAACCCCTTTTCTTTGTTTCACACATCACAGGCCGTTTGGAACAAAATCGTTTGATAAGGAAAAATAAAATTTTAACAGATTTTATTTCCAAATAATTTGCATTATTCCAACTGTTGACGACCGACAAGATAGCTGTGTTTTAATTATCTCAGCTTTTGCTAAGACAAACTGTGCTTTAAACATTTTTGACACTGTAGAACTATTTTGCCATTCACACTGCAGGACTGTGTCTGTGTTATGACAGCATTTGCTTGACTGTGAGCACTTTGTCATTTTTACCGGTGTATTTTATTTCTGTGCACTTTCACTGTGCATTATAATTCTGAATTATATGGCAAGCAGCTGGTCAACCTGGGCTGCGGCACTTGTAGCTATGTTCTCAAAATACAAGTAAAAATTCAATATATCTGTTATTTAAATGTGACTAAATAGGCTTGCAAAAACAATAACATATAATAATATAGCACTAATATTGCACATACTGTACAGTAACGTAGAATAAAAGCTAGATAAGAAGTAATATACTGTCAATAGTCCCTGTAAGGTTACAGTAGTTTTTCAACTCAACACTTATTGTCTACGGTTAATTAAAGTAATTAGAAGTACAATATTACATTTTCAACTATATTAAATGAATGTGTCTATCAGAGTGTATTGTAACTGACTTTTGCAACCAATGTTTTTTCCTCCAGGAATTTCACAACTGGAGGTTATTGCTCACTTAATCTGTTGACTGTGATTCAGTCCCAACATGTATATTATAGGTTTGTTTTGTGATGGTGTTTCTTTGACCTTTTTCACTTTATTTTCTGACTTGATATCAGCTAGAACGGACACCCATCACGAATCACTCATTAAAGCTTAGGCTATAGTTTTCTCTATCCTGCCAGAGAATCCATGTGGCAATGTGCCTTTAAATGTGTTTTCAGGAATCTATTGATGAAATGCAGCTTTGTTAGCCTGGAAAGTTTAAATTTCTCTGGGTTACTGAACCAGTGCTGAGCCACATGTGAACCAGAATTTTTGTTGGCCTTTGTAAAAGCAGCAATGTACAAACATCATTCAACTCATTCAATTTATTTATGGATAGTTTCAAAGAAATTGAAAGATTGTTTTTTGTTGTTGTTTTCTATTGAAATGCCGGACTGTAATGTCATTGTTAATTTTCTGATGTTATTTATAGTGTACTTTGCTATTTGGAGAAACATTAGTAGATTCTTTTTTATTTTGTGTTATGTTTATTTACCATTTTACCTCTTAAACATTTCTCTTCCAGCTGACCAGCATCTCCTCTATAGACAATGACTTTGCTTTCTGTCACT
>JAZGTK010018717.1:0-11713 GCA_036877625.1 Ambastaia sidthimunki | reverse complement strand
TCTAGAATTTCTATATTTTACATATAACTGCATATGTCTAACATTCCATATAATATTTTATTTCTCTTTTCTGTATCTCTCCGTTGATGTTTTTCACTGTCATTTGTATAGCTGCTTTGTAACAATGTACCATTGTGAAAAGCGCTTTATAAATAAACTTGAACTTGAACTTAATATTAAATATTAGAAAAACAATAGGGCCTTGCACATTCGTGCTCGGTCCCTAATAATAATAAAAACTTTAGAAAAACAATAGGGCCTTGCACATTCGTGCTCAGTCCCTAATAATAAACATTAGAAAAACATTAGGGCCTTGCACATTTGTGCTCGGTCCTTAATAATAATACCTGTCGAATTCAGTCCCTGTGGCTCCCTCTACCTGCCGCCAGCGGGTAGCATCACCAGAGTATTAAAACTACATTTCCCATGAGCCCTGTACCTGGGCCACTCCCTCTCCAGCTGTCGGCCATTTTGTAATTATCTCATGCTATAAATACTCACCTGAATCAAAGACTCTTTGCGAAGTCTAGTTTAGCCCCGTCAAGCTATTCTGAGCGGTTCTCCTTGTTGTTGGACTACCTGTTATCACATGGACTGCTTACCCGTTCTCGAATGTTTTCTGCCTGCCCCTGGACTTGGTTTGTTTATTGGATTACTCTCTTTGATTGCTGCCTGCCCCAACCCCTCTTCTGATTTATTGTTGTTGATTCTGGATTTCCCTTGATATACCTGTTTGCTGTTGTTGACCATTGCCTGTTTGACCTTGTTATTGTTCAATAAACTGCATATGGATCTAAACACTTCTGAGCAGTCGTTACACTCGGTCCCTAATAATGGTACACTGTTAACAAGTAACTATGCAGGAAGTAACAGGTAGGACTACATTAACACTTAACTTAATACTATTAACTAATATAGAAGCAACATTAACTAGGCAGTAAGTAATAGCTAATTTAGGACAAAGGTAGTTCTTTATTAGGTATTTGATAATTACTAAAGAAAACTATTGTCGTTGAGAAATACTTGTGAACCATGACCAGCTAATAAAGAATAACCCATTAATTCCTAATGACAACAGTAAGCTCTATAAAGTGAACAATTAGGTTCTTTGTGGAAACTAATTTATGAATACCCCCCCCTTCAACAATACCAAAGCATGAATGGATATAAACTTTAACATATAATAATAATTATTATTATACTTCATTTACAAATGCAAATAATTAGAAAATGATTCTCACTATGACTGTTATGCTCCATTCAGTTCAATGACTCCAACTCTGAAACCTACTGTATAACTTTAGTGATAATATGCTGGGGAGGGCTTCTCTTTAGGATGTGACAATAATGATGTTCTCTTGTTAAGAACTTGCATCCTTAATGAAAACATTGACTGCATTTATAGTGTTAAGCACAATCTTCCAGATTACAAAGTATGTTAGAATATCGCTAAGCCTCCCAAATGAAAGTACTGTATGTGTCAATTAACTTATTTAACTTATGTTAAATAAGTTAATTGTGAATTACTTATGAAAACTACTCAAGCGTTACCTTGTCAGTCAGCAGGAACTACTAGTGATCTGGACCATTATTTTAAAATGAAAAACATGTTAACCCCTCACTAACTACTCAAGCGTTACCTTGTCAGTCAGCAGGAACTACTAGTGATCTGGACCATTATTTTAAAGTGAAAAACATTTTAACCCCTCGCTAACTACTCAAGCGTTACCTTGTCAGTCCGCAGGAACTACTAGTGACCATTATTTTAAAGTAAAAAACATGTGAACCCCTGACCAACATGTCACCCTGTGTCACGAACCACATTAGCCAGAACCCCATACTGGGACCACGCCCCTTCCAGGTGGTGGCCATTTTGTAATCACTCACTCTATAAATACTCACCTCCAGCACGAACTTGTTGCGAAGTCTTGCTTTGCCATTCCTAGGAACATTTCTGAGCGTTTATTCACTATTGGATTATCTGTGTATTACCTTGGACTGTTTCTCGTTTTGGATTCCTTGCTGCCTGCCTCTTGACCCTTTACTGTTCACTGGATTACCCTTGTTGTTTGCTGCCTGCCCTGAACCCTTGCCCTGACTTTGATTACGTTTGTGGATATTCTGTGTGTACCCTGTTTGCTGGTGTTGACCCTTGCCTGTTTGTTTACCCTGTTGTCAATAAAAGAGCTGCAGATGGATCCCTCGTCTCCTGAGCTTACGTTACACCCTGCAAAAACTATATACAATATAAAAGAACTACAGTGATTGGGTGTAACATTTTTTAATAAAAAGCACTGAAACATTTACATAGAAGAAAACACTGCATAATGCAAAAACGCACTACTGGGTGTGCAAAAAAAAGCACAGTGCAAAATATGTCTGTAACAAATCCGGTCTCTGTGGCTCCCTCTACTGGCCGCCAGCGGGAACCGTCTCCAGAGTATTGACTACATTTCCCATAATCCCCATACCTGGGACACGCCCCTGCCAGGTGGCGGCCATCTTGTAATCACACACTCTCTATATAAACTCACCTCTATCATGAACATGTTGCGAAGTCTTGTTTTGCCTCGGTGAACATTACTAAGCGTTTCTCATTGTGATCTATTGCCTGGATATTTACCTTGGACTGTCTCTCGTTTTCTGAGTGTTTGCTGCCTGCCCTTTGGACTTTGTTTGTTACTGGATTACCCTTATTGCTAGCCGCCTGCCCTGATCTCTCTGCCTGGACTTTGATTACGCTCTTGGATTACCTGTGTTGCTCTTGTTTGCCTGTTTCACTTTGAGTTTGTCTCAATAAATGCTGCACATGGATCTACCGCCTTCTGAGCATTTATTACAATGTCTGAATTAAGCTACATTTTTAAAATTAAACTAACATTAAATAAATTTGGCACAGTGATGAAACCTAGACACATTCTGCATTTGGAATGAAACAACATTCATTACATTCAAGAAACTGTGATGAAAATTCTGTCTTGAGGATAAACTGAGAACATATTCTACACAGGAAGTAACATATGGCCACTTCGCCCTGCTGGCAGCACAAAGTGCGCATGAGTCAACGTCGGGAATCACGGGATTCACTCATCCTCTGCAGTTACATTGGAGGGACAGCAGAATTACTTATCTCTTACACCTGTTCCTCATTAACCTTTTCCTATATATTTCCTCGTGTTCTCTTTGTCTTTGTCAGATCGTTTTTGTTTGCACGTCTTCCACCTCGACCTCGGGAAAGTGCAATGGAACGTCCAATCAAATCGGGGGTTCTGAATCATGAACTCGGGCTTGTTCAGTGCAGACCGAGTCGGTTGAAATTACGTCACAGCACAGGTGGCAGTGCACACAGTAAACAGTTATCAGCATTTTCTTTTCGTCATTTTGATTTTAAGTTGTGTATGTGTAGAGAAAGCGTCGTCTAAAAACTTTGAAGTGACATGTAGACTTTCTTTCACTTAATTTGTGTTAGACATTTTTCTGAGCATTAGCTAACAAAACAAGGCGGGCATCCATATTTTCCCACACTGTTGCAATAGAACGCATTCACAACGAATGTCGGGAGAACGGACTCGGATTTATCGACTACCAACATTGGAATGCGGCATAAGTTTTGCCAGTCATCCTTGGCCATGGTAGGGTTTGTTGTCATTTTTGTTGTGTTTGCGCCCTGAGACTCCAGTTGTTTTGGTGTTTTGTCTTTTTTTTCTGTTTTATTTTTCCCCCAGTCTGCCCACCCAGCTCCCTGTTGCAGATCCTGGCTTCCTCCACCTCATGGCCCTCCAGGACCCCCACCTCTGCTGCCCCTCACTCCACCCTTGGCTCCTGCCATCTGGTCACCTCCTGCTCTCTCAGCCTTTGCCCAGTGGACCGGGTGCTCCGCACACCAACAACTCGCTGCGTCCGGCGGGGACCTAGTGGGCCTCCATCTCTGCCTCCATCTCTTCCCCGGTCCTTGCTCTCTGTTGCTGCCGTCTTCACCCCAGACTCCATTATTCACCCTGACATCATCCACCCTGCCATTTCTACTCTGCATTTCACTTTAAAATAATGGTCCAGATCACTAGTAGTTTCTGCTGACTTACAAGGTAACGCTTGAGTAATTAGTAAGGGGTTGATTTCACAAGTAATTTACAATTAACTTATTTAACATTTTATATCCGACACATACAGTACTTTCATTTGTGAGGATTAGCGATATTCTGCCATACTTTGTAATCTGGAAGATTGTGCTTAACACTATAAATGCTGTCAATGTTTTCATTAAGCATGCAAGTTGTTGACAAGAGAACATCATTATTTATTGTCACATCCTAGAAGAAGAGAAGCCCTCCCCAGGATATTATCACTAAAGTTATATAGTAAGTTTCGGAGTTGGAGTCATGATGGCGAGGCAGATGCATTGTTAGAATCCATGCGCAGAGCTTTATTGAGAAACAGAGTTGATAAACAAACAGGAAATGAAGAAACAGGAAACAGGAAGCAGAGGGAGCTAGTGATCAGTACTCTGGTGAGGGCTCCCTCTGCTGGCGTGGCGGAACGGGCCGATCCGTTACAAGTCATTAAACTGAATGGAGCTCATAACAGTCAACCAATTTAATTGTGAGCATAAATTCCTAATTATTTACATAAATAAGTAGTAGTAATATAATTATTATTTGTATTAATATTTTATATTATTATATGTTGAAGTTTATATTAAAGTATATATCCATTCATGATTTGGTTTTGGGTGGGGGTGGAATATTCATAAATTAGTTTCCGCAAAGAACCTAATTGTTCACTTTATAGAGCTTACTGATGTCATTAGTAATTAATGGGTTATTCTTTATTAGCTGGTCATGGTTCACAAGTAGTTCTCAACGAAGATAGTTTTCTTTAGTAATTATCAAATACCTAATAAAGAACTACCTTTGTCCTAAATTAGCTATTACTTACTGCTTAGTTAATGTTGCTTCTATATTAGTTAATAGTATTAAGTGTTCTAAAGTGTTACCCAATGCAGTACAGCAGCAAACACGCTTATTTTCCTTGTGCTCGTTGTTTTCTCTACATTTCTCTTCTTTTCCACTTTGACTCGGTCATTTCAAATCAAACGACCCAACAAAACAGAAATATCAATTTCAAAACACGATCTTAAAAGTGTCATGGTTCACATTTTGCATTCAGTAAAACCGTTAACAGCCGGTTAACAGCCGCTTTAACAAGCGATTTATCTTACTTGAGTTCGTATATTACCTCGTATATAACTAAATTTCCTCCTGTATATTAAATCTTTTAAAAACACATAAAATGACTGGCAAATCACTTCTGCTTGCTTATTTCACGTTCCCCACTTTGCATCGAATGACATATAAAAAGATTTTGCAAATTGCATTATATTATGAGGTAAGTCTATTTTATTGTCTGAAATTCTTAAAAATGCATGAATCTCTTTGCAAAACGCCTGTCCTAACTAATTTACAAGATTGTAAATTTGAAAAATGTGTTACCTGAACTTGCTAAAAGCTTTTTTTCACTAGATCCGATTATAATGTAACACTGAATGCATCAGCAACACCTAACATGGAAAACATATTTGTTTGCTTAATTTCATATTCTTGTTTTAGCATTAATTGGAAAAAGTTAAATGTGCTTGCCAATTGCTCTAATATCATTGTCTAAACATGCCAAATGCTTATTCAATTACTCCATTAAATATCTATACAATACGTGGAAAACCTATTTGTTTGTGTGCTCTTTTCTGAGATTGTATATCTAAATTCACATTCATTTTAGTTTGTGTGTTAATTCCCTTTTTAGCATAAGTATATCAAATCAAATCACTTTTATTGTCACATCACCATACCACCTGTGCCTAGGTGAGTGAAATTCTTGGGAGCGTGCTCCAGACAGTGCAGAGACAGTTTACATATAGACAGTACCTTTACATACCCACAAGGACAATTTACATATAGACAATGCTAACATAACTACAGATTGTACAGATATATATACCATATTAACAACATGCAGTTGTTGGTGTACTCAGCAACAAATATGCACATCTGTAGGCCACTCTCTGCTACAGAAAAGGCTACCTGTTGAGTTGGAAGAATTTTATATAACATTTTATACACCAAGATATAACATTGAGATGTTATGTTTCAGGTTGATTCAGCTCCAGCTGCAAGCAGGGAGAAAGTCACACACTACAGGTATTCGCTAGCATGTATTGTGGTTATTGAGAGTACAGACTACAGTAAGATCAGGAGACAGACAGACAGACTAACATGAGAATAGCATTCCACACCATTTAAAATAACAAGTACATTGGGTCTCATTGGATGTATTCCCAGGTGCACTTTGGTAATGCAGCCTAACAATCCCTTAAGAGATATACATTTTGTAGAAGTATGTTATGGTAAAGTAGTGGGTAATTAGAAAATGTCTGCTAGAAAAGTTTCATAGTTTGGGTTCATTTAAACTTAAGCGATCTACCACCCATGTCCGAGTTTGAAATTTAAAGTGTTGTCAGAAGTTTTAAATGTCAGTGGGTGTGAAATTATAATGCAACATGTGCTCTCTCAGGTAATGAGATAGAACATTTTAGTCTTAGCAATATTAGTGCATACAATGCTTCCTAGGCCAATGTAGTGATGACCAAAACAGGTGAATATTGTCATACCTCCAGTTAAATGGTCAGACCATGTAGTAAGGACTCTTGCTGCTGCATCTGAACCAACCAAAGTTTTTGTAATCGTGCATACTTTATATTTACTAGTTTAGCTTATTAGTTTCCAATGCTGGTCAATATGGTAATGCACTGCTCAGGAGTAGGCCACATATACAATGCTTTATCAGACATTTAGTCTAGGTTCTCTTCATTCTCTTATGCATTTCTGAAGTTTGTTGTACATTTGAAAATGTGATAAACAGAGTTATGTTTCAGTTGGGAATTCACATAAGGTTTATTTTGTATACCTCTTTATGCTGAGATTATAGGTATAGATAATAGGTTAATATGGTCATCAGGAGGGGGATGAACAGGTTTTACAACCAAAGACCTGAGGAATAAAGAACTGGGCATATTTGTCCATGGACACTAAGTGTTTGGGGCAGTAGCCTGATTGCTGACGGTTTCTTTTGGCTGCCAACCTTGAGTATGGTAGTATGGTCCAAAGTATGGTTCAACTGTGTACCAGATAAGGTCAGGAGGGGAAATGGTCATAGGTTAATAGAACCAGGAATCTTACAAAGTTTTACTGATAGGAGGCATTCTTATGCTGTGTTGAACTAGATCTATCAGCCTGACCAGCCATTTTGCCAGTTGTTTTTGGACATGGGCTAGCTTCTTTCTGAACCCCAATAACAGAATAAGCCAACTAACTATAAAGCCACCTTAAATGTGGGCTTAGGCTGCCTGCAAGGTTGTTAGAAATGGCTCAGGTTATGGTTCAGGTTGATTCAGCTCCAGCTGCAAGCAGGAATAAAGTAACACCTAGTTGGATAAAGAGGGTACAACTATCAAAAATTAATTTGTGCTTTGATGTTGTTCAAAGCTGTTCAGAGTTGCAGGGTGCCCTAGCTGCCCTAGTCAGGAGGGGAAATGGTCATAGGTTAACAGAACCAGGAAACTCACAAAGTTTTACTGATAGGAGGCATTCTTATGCTATGTTTAACTAGATCTATCAGCCTGACCAGCCATTTTGCCAGTTGCTCTTTGGACATTCTGACCCCCGATAACAGATGAAGCCACCTAACTCTAAAGCCACCTTGCATATGGGCTTTGTCTGCCTGCAAGGTTGTTAGAAATGCCTCTCCTAGAGCTACAGATGACTCCTATCGAGGGGTCAAACATGTAGTCTGTGCCTTTCCGGGTACCTTCATGTGGCAGAGTTGGCCCTGGGCCTGAAACAGCATACCCTCCCTTGCTGAGAGACATCATTGCTGCCCCCACCTCCAGCAATATAACAATATCTGGAATTTATGACTGCTTGGGTCAACTTGTAGCAATCAGCTATAAGTTGCTCCAGATAAGGATACCTTTTGAGACAGAAATATTTTATATACCATTTTATACATCAAGATATGAGAATATGTTATGTTTCAGGTTGATTCAGCTCCAGGTGCAAGCAGGGAGAATGTCACACATAGTTGGATAAAGAGGGTACAACTATCAAAAATTTATTTGTGGTTTGACGTTGTTCAAACCTGTTCAGAGTTGCAGGGTGCCCATAAGAGTGTTCCTACCTGCCCATAAAGGATGAGGGTCTATTTTAAGGGTTGTATGGTCAATGTTGGCTCCACAGAGGATCTATTCATAGGTCTGGATTTATATACTGGTCTTCACTGGCATGCACTGTGGTTATTCACAGTACAGACTTCAGTGTTGTCTGGAGGATTATACAGACAGACAAACATTAGAATAGCATTCCACACCATTTGAAATAAGAAGTACATCAGGTCTTTGTAACACCCCTGTCAGGACCGGGAAGGTCCTCGAGAGAGCCTTCTGGCCTTTGTTGAGTGGGTGCTGGCATCCTGTGACTCGCCTATGACCATTGAGGTCGCCAAGAAGGACGACAGCCCTACTCCAGACCCAGTGCCCAGCCCTCCATCACCTCCATCACCTAGAGTGCAGAGCCGCAGCCCGAGCCCACATCTGACAGAGAGCCCCCGTCCTTCCGGATCCCTGCCTTCGCCTCGGTCGCCGGTGACATCTGCTCCGCCTTGGCCCTCTGGGTTCTCATTGTCACCTGGGATTATCGACTCTCCATCTCTGCCTCGGGCTTCACGTCCACCTGCTCTGCCTCCAATGGTCGGTCCCCTGGAGTCGTCAGCCCTTCCTCCATGGTTCCTCCCTCTGTCGGCTCCGCCGTGGACCACCATCATGGCTGTGGCCTGGGTCTTGCCCAGCTCCTTCTGTTCCAGATCCCTCCTGTGTCTCCCTTGGCTCCTCCCCCCATCACCCCTGTTGAACTGCCTGTTTGCCCCCCTTCCAGGAGTCCAACCCCCGCCGGAACCTTCTGGAAGGGGGGAGTAATGTAATACCCCTGTCTGGACTGTCTGTTTGGTTTGTCCCATGTTTGCCCAATACTGTCTGTAGTTAGTCTTTGATTTGTTTGTCTTTATAAGCAGTTTCCTGTTTAGCCATCGTTGTCGGTTGTTAAAGTTAAATTGTGTGTTCTTTGTTTCTGCCTCTTCATGCCTTGGTGTTTGTATCAAGTGGTGTTTATATTTATTAAATACTTTTGTTTTGACTTCAACGTGTTTCAAGCCTGCTTTTGAAAGCACACTCATTACAGTCTTATTGGATGTATACCCAGGTGCACTTTGGTAATGCAGCCTAACAATCCCTTAAGAGATATACATTTTATAGAACTAGGCTAGGGTAAAGTAGTGGGTAATTTAGATTAGGTTCAACTTTATTGTCATTACACATGTACAAGTACAGGGCAACAAAATGCAGTTTAGGTCAAACCAGAAGTGCAATAAGCAGTAAAGTGCAGGATATAGGTTATGTTATTTACAGGTTATTTACAGATATGACAGATATGATGTACTATGGGCATAATGTACAGATGGCATTATAAACAGAGGTTTACAAATTGTGCAGTACATATAAACAGAAATTTACAAAAGGGTAGTGCAACGTAGTGCAAACAGTGCAGTAAATTGTGTTATAACAATAGTCAGTACATAGTACTGGGGTGCAAATTGTGCAGTAAATATAGTGCAAATAAACATGTTGACAATGAATTGTGCATTAAATGTGTAGATATAATAATCCAGGGTGCAGATGAATGTGTAGACAGTCCAGTAGTGCATTGATGGTCCTTGGACTGCTGGTTCTGGTCCGCAGGCTCCTGAAGCGCCTGCCGAAAGGCAGGGGAGAGAACAGTCTGTGGGCGGGGTGAAAAGTGACTTTGAGGATACTGTGTGCTTGACTTGTGTTTCTGTTGAATGCCTTGCACTCTGCAACAAAGCAGCTCCCATACCAGACTGTGACACAATTGGTTAGGATGCTCTCTATTGTGCAGCGAAGTTCACCAGGATGGCAGAGGACATCTGATTCCTCTTTAGTGTGCTTGGTGAGCCTTGTTGACAAGGCTGGAGGTGTTGGAGGACCAGGACAGGTCCTCTGAGATGTGTGTCCCCAGGAACTTGAAGCAGGAGACACGCTCAACAGCCATTCCGTTGATGTGGATGGGATCATGTGTGCCTCCTCTCTCCTTCCTAAAGTCCACAATGAGCTCCTTAGTCTTGGTGGTGTTAAGGAGCAGGTTATTGTCTGTGCACCATATGGCTAACCATGAGAAACTCAATGTTAGCTGAGCAGTGTCTTCCGACAGTAACAGAGTTCATGCACCAAGCTTTGTTAACATAAATGCACAGTCTTTCACCTCTGGTCTTACCTGAATCAACCGCCGTCCTGTCTGCCCGGAATGTATGAAGTCCAGCTAGTTCAATAACATTGTCCGGTATGCCACTGTTTAGACATGTTTCTGTGAAGATCAGGGGGTAAAGATATCTCACAACGTCTGCTTCAGCTCTGCCAAGGTAAAAAGTCTGCTGCTGAACACTTTACAAGCAGTGTTTTGCAAGAGCCTCACCCTAGAACTGCAAGCTGAATTAGCATGTAAAAGGGAAAATCTGAATCTGAATGAGCTGATCACTATGTCCATTCATGTTGATAACCTGATGCGTAACGCTCCACGAAAAGGCTCAGTATTCACAGGCCCACCACCAAAACTCACTTCTGAAGCTGCAGCTGTTCTACCAGAGCCCATGCAGATTGGTGTCACGAGGTTTACAGAGACTGAGCGGAAACAACCTATGTTTCTATTGTGCAAAACAACCTATGTTTCTATTGTGGTGAACCAGGCCATCACTGTACATCATGTCCCCACAAGAGTGGAAAGTGCGGTCATCCGTCATCAGGGTGAGTGCTACTCCATCCATTATTAAGCCTCCCGCTTTCCTTCAAGTACAGATTTCAGTTACCATGACTTGTTTTGAATACCTAGCACTCATTGACTCAGGAGCGGCTCTGAATCTCATTAGTCAAGACCTCGTGGATAAATATGATCTGCCTACAATACCCTGTATATCTCCCATTAAACTCAGCGCTGTCAATGACACCCCTTTAGGAAACTGAATAACTCATCAAACCGGTCCCGTCACCCTTAAGGTTGGTTTGTTTCATCAGGAAACCTTTTCCTTCTACATTCTGCAAGAGTCAAAGTATGCAGTGATCCTGGGGTATCCATGGCTAGCTTCTCACAACCCCATTATCTCATGGCAGCAACATAAACTCTTATCTTGGTCTAAATCATGTCATACTAACTGTCTCAAATCTTTGCCCTCTAAGCCTTGTTGTTTAACCAGTCCAGATCCCACGGAATCCAGGAAGGAGTGCCAGGTACCCACCTGCTATACAGAATTCAAGGATGTGTTCAGTAAAGTCAAGGCTACACAACTCCCTCCTCATCGGCCATGGGATTGTGCTGTAGATCTGCTTCCCAATGCCATGCCTCCCAGAAGCAAGGTCTACCCCCTGTCTAACACCGAAACACAGGCAATGGAAAGTTACATTGAGGAGGCTCTCAGTTTTGGTTTTATTAGACCTTCCACATCACTGGCAGCAGTGGGGGGTTTCTTTGTGGAAAAGAAGGATGGAGGTTTGAGACCCTGCATTGATTACAGAGGTCTGAATAACATTACTGTTAAGTTC
>JAZGTK010018716.1:0-11713 GCA_036877625.1 Ambastaia sidthimunki | reverse complement strand
TTGGGGAGGGACGCTGACAGAATCCAAATATGCTTTACATTATAATTGTTTCCCATCGATATTGTCGAAGCAGTGACATTAATAGGTTTGTTAAAAACAATAAATACTGTAGTCTGACATCTGTAGGTTCTCTGTGTGCTTGTATCTGCCTTCAGCTCTCTGGGTTCATAGTGGTAACATTTGTTGAGTGTCAAACTCCACTGTTTCAATACTAATGTTGCTGTTTGATTTCACCAGTTTTCATATAATAAAAACAGTATTTTAGAGAGGAAAGGAAGAGCTATTAAAACATTATACTGTATCCAAACTGAGGCAGCTCATGAGAAAAAAGGGTTATAGTGTTAATGTAAAAAAATTGTTGGATGACAGCAATGCTAAATCAGTGAGCGAGTCACAATTGTCCTTTACAATTTTGTGCTTGAAATAGCAATAACACACTGACTGTGATGAGAGCAGGAGCGTGAATATACAGTGCCACTGTGGAGGAAATGACATTACTGATACTGCAGCTTCACATCTAACAGAGAAGAAATGTTTAGAACTGTATGTCAGGGCTCTGTGTGTGTGGATTGATTTAACTGGTTTACAGTACCTTATGCTGGGAAACACACTGACATCATACTGATTTAAATACATCAACTACAAACTTTAAATTTCATCAATGTACTTCAGTTTTTGTTTTTTCTTCATAAATTGTCTACATTTAACACACCTGTGTGGTGTGTGTGACCAACACAAAAAAATAATGAAACCATATCACATACAACAGATCAATATGAATGTAATTTCATTTACACAAAATCTAAAAGACCAGCTATTAATATGTGCAAATTCCAAATTCAAATTTGGTTCGTAGGACAAAATGTTTAATGCTTTTTCTCCTTGTAAGTTGCTTTGGATAAAAGTGTCTGCTAATGAATAAATGTAAAATGTAAATGAACGCTCACTGATTGTGTGTGTGTGTGTGTGTGTGTGTGTGTGTGTGTCTGTACTCGTTTAGCCACACTTATGAGGGCCAAAAGGGCCAAAAGCCAACACTTGCAAAGTGAAATATAAGGACAACCAATCCATGTCATAAATCGACCAAATCAAGTTCTACTTTAAATCTAATGTCTAAACCTAAAAAATTCTAAATGTTAAATCTAAGGTTTAACAGAAGATTAGGGTTGGGGATAGAAAATATCATTAGCCTGATATAAAGTCAATGGATTGTCCATCTCACTAATATGTGTCTCTGTGTGTCTGCTGTAATATGTGTTCATGAGTCTGGATCTGTATTTGTTTTAGGGGAATGAGTTTGTCTGTGTGTGTGTGTGTGTGTGTGTGTGTATGTGTCTGATGTAATATGTGTTCATAAGTCTGGATCTGTATTTGTTTTAGGGGAATGAGTTTGTCTGTGTGTGTATGTGTCTGATGTAATATGTGTTCATGAGTCTGTATCTGTATTTGTTTTAGGGGAATGAGTTTGTCTGTGTGTGTATGTGTCTGATGTAATATGTGTTCTGGAGTCTGTATATGTTTTTAATCTGTCTGTGTGCGTGTGTTGTCAGGAGTATGAGCATGCAGGCAGTATGTAGGCCAAACACTATGAGCAGAATAAGTCTATGTGTTGCACTACAGGCAGATGGTTGTATGCAATTAAACACAGTAGGGTAATTAAAGCACTGATGATGAGATACAGACACAGGAAATAGAAAACAATTTTATTTCAAATGTTACTGTTAATGTTGTGTTATTCAAACTGTGGTTCTTGTGTTGTGATTGTTGTATTATGATTATGGTTTTGTAAAAGCTATGTTGTGTTTGTTGTGTTGTGATTGTTGCATTGTGATTATGCAGTCTAAAAATGCTAGGATGTTTTCAAACCATTGTTGGGTAAAATTGGGTGAAAAAAACACATGTTGGGTTATAAATTAACCTAGTTAACTAGTTAACCTAATTAACCTAAAAGAACATCAGACATAAGACTGGACAACATACTGGGTTTCAAAGTCTGTTTTTGAAGATTAAGTTGTTGATTGTGTTGATAGCACTACACCTTATATTAATAAGTGTTAGTTTTCAGGAGGGTCAGAAGTCTAGCAAAGTGAAGGTTGTTAGAACAGACAGTCAAGGTTGTTAGAACAGAAGACTTTCATCAGATTGAGTTTGTATTTTCTGAGAAACTTTTTAGCAGGTTCAGATACCAGACGTCTTTCTTCACACTTTCAAATGTCCAGCAGGTCAAGGTGTTACTCAGTAGTCATGTACAAACGTTTATGTTCATAGACTGTGTCTGTGTGTGTGAGTGCTGTGTTTGTGTATCGGTGACAGTCACCATGTGAAATGTTCACAGCAGCTCTGTTTTAACTCACTGTAGCAGCTGTCTCTCTCTC
Source organism: Ambastaia sidthimunki (assembly GCA_036877625.1). Lineage (NCBI taxonomy): Eukaryota > Metazoa > Chordata > Actinopteri > Cypriniformes > Botiidae > Ambastaia > Ambastaia sidthimunki. Next base: position 9,338 of record JAZGTK010018716.1, on the reverse strand, counting down.
TCTGTCTGTGGTACACACATGAGGTAAGGCAGGTCTCTGTGGCACATGGGCTTTTACAGGTAAGCAGGTGTTGTGTATATGTTTATGTTCTGAGCTGTAGAGGAAACACAGGGTGAAATTCAGGGTGTTTGGGCGTGACAGGCTAGTTAAAGCTGTAGTCAGCTGTTTCATTCACACGCTGCTTTGATTGAGATCAGCAGGATGAACTGAACACACACTGAGAACATCAGAACAGCTTCACACACGAGGATCAATGAATTTCATTCCAGATACAGAAGATTTGATGGTACTTTATCAGTGAGTGATGCATGAATAGATGTTTCAGTCATTTATAAACTTTATCATTCATTTGTTTGCTGGAAAAATGTTGAAATAGATCTTTATGAAGTTTTGTGATTATGATGTCACTGTCCAGTGTTTACTGTAACTGTAAGTGACGTGTGTGTTTAGAATCACTGGAGAATAAAGATCTGATGACTGAGTTCATTGTGAAACAGTTTAATGTCTGTGAGTCACTGTAAGAACATCAGTACATATGATCGTTCAGCTGCTCGAAATATAATCTAATGTTTGAACCAGCAGACAAACACACAGCACATGCTAGGTCATGTGACCATTTTTTTCTATTACCTCTACTTTTACACTGTCCTGTGAGTCATTACTGTTTTTGTGAAGTGGCGTGCTGTATGGTGTGTATGGTGATAGTCAGAATATCACCATACTTAGAATTTGTCCTCTGCATTTAACCCATCCAGTTAGTGCACATTAGTGTAGTGAGTTGTGAACACATGGACACTGTAAACACACCCGGAGCATTGGACAGCACTGTGACACCCGTGGAGCAACTGGGGGAAAGGTGTCTTGCTTAAGGGAACCTTAGTTGTTTCCTGCTGGCATTGGGAATCAAACCGGCGACCTTCTGGTCACAAAACCGACTGCTGGAGAAGTGTTTGTGTGTGACTGGACTTTTTTGGCAATAAATCTTTTGCTTGACTTACAGGTAGGAAAACAGCGACATTCATCTTAGAACAAACATGGTGAAGAGTGTTAGAACTGATAATGATGTTCATGTTTTAATTCTGATTAAGTATTTTAGGTAGTTTGTAATATCAAACATTCATTCAGATCTGCTGTGTGTGTGTGGAATGCATTGATATCTCTGTGGCATTTGTGAATGGGGCTGAAAATAGCCATTGGGCGTGTTCTGTAAGCAGGAAGCGGGTGAAGATCTGTCTCATAGTAACAGATGGTTCAGTGCAGGTCCTGTTTGGCTTCTCTCTCCCTGTGCTCACTCAGGGCGACTGGTACCAGTCACCAGACATGAAGGGTGTGATGTCATACTGCTGTGTCACTGCAGACACTGGCTGATTGTTTCCTTAGCAAAGACTGTATGTTACAGTGTTTTACCAACCCTGGTCAAATTCCTATCAGTGGTTTATTGCTTTTATTTAAAATTTCTCCACCAAGTTCATTAACATTCCTTAACATGATTGTAGGCCATTAACATTGCTCTGTGAAAGCCAGATTAATACAGAAATGATGAGGTCACTGGTGTGTGTTTACAGTGTCAGCTGTAATGGCTTCAAAGTGGCTCATCCAATCAGAATTTAGAGCTGCAACTATGTGTTTCAGTGTTTTTCAGCCCTTTTAAGGGATGGATTATGACAGTTGATTTTGAGCAAATGATCAAATACATCACTAATATTGTATCTCTACTGTTTTAGTTTTGGGGAGTTAGCTGAAGATCTGAGGATGTGTTTCTACTCTTATTAGGTGTCTACTGTCTGATTGTGATCTGTAGTTTTGGTAGTTTTGTAATTTGCATGTCAGACATCCTAGAAAAGCTTAAAGTTTATAATTATTTAATCTCAGTATCTCAGATGTCTGTGTGGAGAGTCTCTGTTTATGTTCTGCTCTCTAAAGGCAGAGTATACATTTGATACACTTTCTGTGTGTGATTCTCAGAGCTTTTTTTCCTGACATGTCTCTCAGGGGGCTGAAGCTTTCTCCAGTCTTTGTAATCCCATTTGCAAGATGTCCCTCCTTATCCAGGTCACAGGTTTCATCTGGGTTATGGATTCTCACGGGCCACACACTGGCCTGTAATCCCACTGAATCAACAGGAGAGTTTTTCACACACACCCACATATACGTACATACGCATGTGTGCTTTATGAGGACTCTCCATAGATGTAATGACTTTTATACTGTACAAACTGTATATTGTTTCCCCTAACCCTCACAGCTTGATATATGCAGCTGTTCTGTTTCCCGTAGCAATTGTGTGTGTGTGTGTGTTTGTCTGTGTGTTTGTGTATGTGAGTGTTTATGTGTGTGCGTGTGAGATGGTATTGTTCTTCTACATGAAAATGACCATTAGAAACATAGAACAACAGGACACATGATGATCCATTCAGCATCATTCTTTGCTGAAACATGAATCAGTCTAATAAAAAGGTCCAGAGTGGATCAGTTACTTTAACTGATTAAGATTTATATTCTGTGTCTTAATTGTGTTCTGCTTGTGTCATTACAGGTTTTTCAGCTTTTCCAGCATGTTTGGAAAGAAGAAGAAGAAGCTGGAAATATCGGCCCCTTCCAACTTTGAGCACCGTGTTCACACAGGGTTCGATCCACACAAGCAGGCGTTTACCGGACTGCCACAGCAATGGCAAAGCCTGTTAGCAGACACTGCCAACCGCCCCAAACCCATGGTGGACCCGTCCTACATCACCCCCATTCAGCTGGCCCCAATGAAGGTACACAGCAAGAAACAAAGCTCATTTTGTGTATTAATTTCTCACTTCCTGTCTGTTCTCTGGGCTGCTCTGCTCGTGTCACTGGCTGTAGAGATGGAAGCTCATTAACATAATGAAACAAGATAAACAAAAATCTCTGTATCAAAATCTTTAGCATTTTAAAGCACTGCAGACCTGACGTGAAGTCTGTTCCATACGTCAGACTGCCTCATGCTGGTCAAACTGTGGTTGCAATCCCAGAATGCATTCTGACGAACTCATCCAGAATGTTGCTGTGAATGAAGCGAGCGAGACAGCTGAAGATTTGCTAGTGCGACGCTGTCTGTGTGTTCATTATAAAAGTAGTATAAAAGTAGACTTCATTATAAAGCATGATTATATTATTACTAACATAGCATTAAGAATTGTGTTACAATGTATTAGCTGATTTTACTATATGTTGGCATGTATGAAACATCCTGGCAGTACTGAGAACATGTTGGTTTGAAGATTGAATCCAGTGACTTGTCATGTTAATGACTGTTTGATTCTAAGTTTGATTCTGAGACACACACAGCATTCCAGCTGCACATATTAACATAATTATGATATTATGATATTAGATAACAATATTATGATGTGTGTCATACCTCACGGCCAGACAAACTTTCTGATTATTTACTCAGTCTGATGTCACAGTTTTGTTGTTACAATAGTAACTGACCATGTCTGTCAAGAGAAACATCTGTCAGTGAAGTGTGTCAGATCCACGAGAGCTCAGGAGGAACTGACCCAGAATCTCAGTGTTGAACCTGGTTCCACATCACCTGTGATTGAGGTTCCAGATGATGGAGTGTGTTCCTCACATGAAGTTCAGACAGATTCATCTAGTAATGAGTGTTCACATGTTTAATTGGATAACAGCATCACGCAATTGACTAATGAGTAAATGAGAGAGGTGGTTTAGCTGCAGGTTTAGCAGGTCTGTCTGTGTTGTTGGAGATATCTCTGAAGAAAGATGGACACATTTTAATTCTGTTGCTCTCTTCACAGATATCTCCCAAGATAGTCCGGTTGGCTGAATCGCCGTTGCGAAAAGTATGCCCTCTTTTTCTTCTTAGACTTCTCTCCTTTCTTTCTATTTTATCACTCTTCCCCTTTTTGTTGGATTAATTTCCCTTCTTCACTGCTTGGCAACATGCATCTTTCGGTGATGATGTTATGATTTACCTTTCATTGTTATTAGTGCCAATGACGCATGAGCTGAGAGGAAAATAATGATAAAATCTTCCTCTGCTAAACATTCAAATAGAAATGCATGTTTCATTTTCTTACATATACAAGAAATGAATGTCCTTGCACATGGGCTAATCTGATTCATAGAATGTTTATGAATACTACATGGTGAAGTTTGTAAGATGATAAATATCATTAGATTTGAGATTATTTCTGTTGGCATGAGTCATAACATTGAGTTTGTGTTCATTCCACAAGCCTGTAACAGTCTGACAGTTGGTTGTTCTGGAATAGGATGTTGATTCTAGAGTATTTGTGAGCAGCTGGAAGGCCAGACAATCATCAGCTGATGTGATGAAGATAAACAGCAACAAATTAGACAGATTTTGTGAGAGTCAGTCACTTTGTGGTGGAGGTTCACTGATCTGAGATCAGACAGTATCAAAGCACATGATCAGAAGGTCAAGATCATTTCAAAAGGTGAAACATTATCAAGTTTTTGAAAATAATAAATGTAAATCCCAATGAAAAAATCTCTCATATAAACAGGGTATAAATTCAGCACACATGCAGTTATGATGGTCCAGCTGTGTTGTTTTCTTTATTATATCCATGTTGAAGACCAGTTTATACCTTTAGTATTTTATAAAACAACTATGTGGATATATGTTAATGTAAAATAATGTAATACGTTAATAGAATGTTAAGGTAAATTATATTTTAAGGTGTTTATAGGTTTGTTTACATATCTGTGTTAATTGCCTGAATTGTCAGATTAGCTGCAGGCAGAACCAGGTCATGAGGTCGACTGGTTTGTTCTTCAGGTCTTAGATGGCTATATTTTTAGAAATGCTGGGCTGGTCCTTGTGCTGTTGCTCCCTCAACACAGTGAGACATGAATAATGTGTGTGTTTCCCTTATTGGCAGATAGTCTGAGTCCCCTAAAATACTCAGCAACTGGTTGTGTCCTTCTCTCTTATACACGTTTATGAAGGTAAAGTTGTGATTTCCATGCACAGATTTAGGATTCGCCAGCTGCTGTGTATGATCATGTGAGCACTGCACAATATTTTCCTCTGTTGACGCATGTAGAGTTTACATGTGTACATACCTTTACTGCCTGATCAAACAGATGAAGAGACTGCAGCAGATTGCTGAATTTTTTTGCACTGTGCAACTCTTGTGGTTCTCCAGCTCCATGCATTACCACTGTGGTTATCATAACCCTCATCCCTACAGGAACTAGATAAGAGCTGCAGTCAGTGAGTGCAGTGATAGACATTCAAAGCAACTTTGTGCACAGCAAAATGCAGCAACAAGAAAACGCAAATGCAGTTTGTCATAATATCTTACTGATGTTAATTTGGGTTTCTCCCAGTTTGCAGTATGTCTGTAATTCTGTAACTGAAATGTGCTTTTGTAAGTTAAGACAATATCAGAATGATAGAAATGTGTGCTTGTTAATATCAATTATACCTTTATTAACAATGAAATGAAAAAGAACAAGACTTGTTAGTTAGAATGTTAGACAGACAACCCAGCTGATCCCACGAAACATCACAGAATTCATCAGATACATCGGTAGTAAATGAATAAACCCAAATAATTGTTTATTTATAACCAACTTCACAGAGAATTTTGTGTGTAATTTAGTATATGCCAATAAATACTACAACTGTTTATCAATAACTGAATGTATAAATAAATATACACATAAGAATAATACGTCATGACATTTAGCTTTTAAAACTGTTATAATATGAACTTTCTTATAACTTTTAATATTAAAGTTATTGACCCGTATTGGGTGAGAAAGTTTTAATGCTTAATGCCATTCGCAACGTTCTAATTGGTTTTACGTCAAAAGTCTGCAGTGAGTCGTAATGACCAGCAGGTGGAGACACAGACTTACACAAGTGATTTTCACTTTCACGTCGTTGCTTTATTAGGGAAACACTTATTAAATCTTGCATACATGATCTCAATGGTAATATTTTGATCAGACCTTTAATTACTTTAACACAACAACACAGTATTGTCCTAGATGCTACAACCACAACCACATTTTATCATGAGTCCCTGTGTTGTCATGGTTTCTACGCCAGTACAAGCGGAAACATGAAATAACACGGATATTACGTCATTGACAGGCGACAAGTGACAAGGGACGGTGCAGTATTTAAAATTGCGAATTTCTCTGGATTTACAAATACTCGGAAACTTTTTTGACAATGTGAGTACACAACTGAACAAAATATATAACACTGTACAAGTGTTTTTAAATACTTTAAAAAACTGGGCAGGAAGTTTTAGTTGTATGACGCTACTGCAGATATAATATAGAGCGGCTGTCTGACGCAGCAGCAAATGCGTCATCAGGTCCAAGTCTCCGCACATGCGCTGTTTGTACACTACTAGCGGTCTGTTGTAACATAAAGCGGCGTCATGAATTACGTTCACACGACACAATTAGGTTGAATGTTAATACTCGCTTATCTGTGGATCAGGCCACTCTTCACTCACTCCTGCCTCACCGTGTGCTATCACCGGCCTTACCTTGAGTCACACTGTCCGATACATTACAGCTTATCAGCCCGCGACAGAGCAGAGCTAAAATATAGCACCTAATGCTGAGAGAGACGAGCAAACAAATGTGGATCTAAAATAAAATAAATGTTTATCTAAAAATATTTTCCTGTTGTTATGTCAACAGATCAGACTCGCAGTGATCTGAACACAACAGATCAGACTTGTGTGAAGTGTTTTCAGATGCTCAGTGGATGAGCTCAGAGGCTGGGGTTCCTGACACTTGTATTTAGGAGATGGATTGTACACGGTGTAATGCTCTGTTGATGAGCTGACCAGTCTGTCCATAAGATTTATTTGTGTTGAAGTAAACTCACATTTCGCTCAATAAAGCTTTAATAGCTCGTCTCTTTCTTAAGAGTCTTTCAGATGGTCATAAGCAGAAAAGAGGCAATGATATTATCAGCAAGTAAATAAAAGTACTTTAATTGTCCTTCATGTTGTTTAACCTGTTATGTGATTTGCTTTATTTAAATGAAGTAGATGTACACACACACACACACACATATGTGAATTTCTATGATAAAGACACCTACATTAAGAATATATAATAAACCCTGTGAAAAAGTCAGTTTGTATAAAGAATACGAATAGGCTGAGATAATGTGTTTTCTGTTAAATTGGTTTAGACGAGTAGAGGGAAGTTGGGGAAAGCTTCAGTTCTGTCACTGATGTATTTTTTTGAGGGACTGAAGTCATGATTTGGCTGTTTCTATTACAGAGACTCCCACTGCCTCTTACAACAGTCCTTCTGACTGAATTGAGTAATTAATTCATAATTTTAGGATTTATTTACTACATATTATACACACTGGGCTGTTTTATTTTATAAATTATAATCACACTGGCTTTCTTTGTGTCAGGTTCCTTGTGTCATGACTATTACGTCCTATTATGTCCCTAACCCTACCCTGCCTATGTAATATGGGAAACAATGATGTCTTTGACTGCTTCCACCTCTGTCTTCGTAGACTATTGTCCGTGGCAGCAGGCCTCCCAAGGATGCCTCCATCAACGGCCTGCTGGAAGAGTTCGACAGCATCTCTGTAACTCGCTCCAACTCTCTCAGAAAAGAGAGTCCACCTGAAACCCAGCAGGGCGGCCCCAGCAAACAGTTGTCGGCTTCAGTGGCAAACGCCAGTGCTGTCGGCTCTGAGGAGAATGGCTTCAGTAACTATTACGGCCGCTACTCCTACGACCTAGACAGCAGCAAGGACTTCTCACTGGACCCTTACCGTGACAAAGGCATCCATGATGGGGAGCGGGCAGTCGGTCGGCACTACTGTTTCTCTCTCAAACAGAACGGTCACTCCATCCGCAGTCCATTCTACCCCGACGCCATGCCCCAGAAGTCCTCCGATTACGCCAAGATGCCTCCGGACTATCATGCATACCTGGAGAGTAAAATGCGCTTGTCAACGGATGAGATGACCTTAGGCAGCAGAAGGGACTACTATCGTGCCTCTGTGGGCGGATCCAGTCAGGATTACAGGGAACATCCGCTGGGAACGCCGTCTCGGGTCTCCATCCACAGTGAGCAGATGAACTATCCTGATGGAGACTGGGGCTATGGAGCAGGTCTTAGGGATGATTATGACAGAAGGCCCAAGTCTTCATACATCAGTCAGACGAGTCCTCAGCCAGCCATTCGCCAGCGTTCCAGGTCAGGTTCAGGCCTGCAGGAGCCCAGCTTGCCGTACGGCATCGGTGTGTTTAAGACTGCGGCGCAGGGGCCGTACAGCTCCTACACCTACCCAAGACTTTCAGAAAACAACTCCACACTCGTCTTAGGCAAGGTAAAGCTTCTGTTAGCTCTGTCTGTATGGTGCTGTTATATAATGGATCGTATATGATCACTTTCCAACAAACAGAATGTTTTTGTCTTTGTCTTTTTATCTGTTGAATTTGTGATAAACACACCAAAAACTAGGTGTGTAGCTGCTCTCTTTTTACTTACACATTTGTGGCTAAAATGTCAGGCGGGTTCACCAATGTGTTGAAAAAGTAAAATAAATGTGTATAAAGAGGACAGACATGTTTATGCATTAGTGTTTTTCACTCACTATGCGACACTCTGTTGAGTTTCCATGGTAAAAATCTTGATTAACAGTAAAGCTTTGCAGAACTAAACGGCTGCTGGTTAATCTGACAGATATTTATGTTGTTTGGATTCATTTTTTGAATAAACTGTTTCCAAAAGAAGAATCCTAACATTGCCTGGGAAGGTAAAGTTCTGTAGATTTATTGTCCTTTTTCCACCCCTGCAGTGTTATCTCTCTCTTCAGCAGTCCCCTCACCCACAGTGTATGTATTGTATTGCAGGTTGCATTTCTGCTAGGCTACACAGCACTGACTCAGTGATAGATGTCATGTCAGTTCTTAATCTACTCGGCCTCGAACGGAAACGCTCTGCTGGAGACACTAGATTACTCATAAGAGAAATCAATTAATGAAACTCAGTGATACACGTCACACGAAACACGTCATATCGTAGGGGAAAAAAAAAAAAAAAATATATATATATATATATATGTGTGTGTGTGTGTGTGTGTGTGTGTGTATATATATATGTATATGTTGCTTTATAAAAGAAAATGAAGCCCCTCAAAGAAAGTATAATGGGGCTTCATTGTCTATATGCAGAGTATAAGTTTTAATTTATTTCTTCTGATTTGATTCATGTTCATTGTTGTATGGTTACAGAAACTGTAATACGTTTTTTACATCAACCACAAAATCACAGACGACAGCAGAGTGTGATTTCTCGTAAATAAAAAC
>JAZGTK010018715.1:0-11714 GCA_036877625.1 Ambastaia sidthimunki | reverse complement strand
AATAATACATTTCATTCTGTCCATTTGTTGTTTTGATTTCCCCTAAATTAAATCTTTCACAAAATAGATTAAATTGGTGAATTAGACTCACAGTTTACTCTCCATCTTACTTTCAGTGTTTCAGTATTACTACAGTGTAAATGGCATTTAAAGTAGAGGTCTGCTTTGGCCCAAAGACCTGTACCAGACCCGTTTGTTTTAACCCGACTGGACCCAAATATAAACAGTATCCATGTTTGTGCAGCCTGTACCATGCGATGTTGCAAGAGTTCTTGACAAAGAGTGGGTGGTTGGTTGTGGACTCTGCACAAACAGAACCTTGTCTACATATGGGTCAGTTCAGGTATTCTTGGACCCATTCAGAAAACACATTTATTTTAAATTACCCAAGACCTGAGGCCATTAATATCAGTCTCAACCATGTATGAGACACTTTTACTCTGTAGGTTTTTTGGTTCTATATGGACCTGTTAAGATCTTTAATTTGAAGAAAATGCAGTTTATACCAGAACTGTTTCAAGTCTATGTATGGAAACAGTTAAGGTTATGTGTCTGAACAGTTTTAATTTTTTTTTCTTGGCACCTCTCGATCCTCAGCTGTATTCTGTGGCCATGAAGTGTTTATCTGTTAGTAGCAATAACTTTTATTAATGCATCTACAGTATTACAGGATGCAGTATTGCTCATTTAAACTGCTGTTATTAATATCTTACAGTATGTTCCTCAATGACATCATGCTTGTTGAGGGTTTGTGGTGTTAGAAGAGCATTAAACATATGTTCACTGTAACTCAGTGTTTCTCAACCACTATGAGGCCTCAACAAACTTCCAAGGAGGCCTTAAGAAGACATAAAAATGCATTTAAAAAATTGAGCTAAAACAACTAAAATCAAGATATTTCTTAATTGTTTAGTTATTCTTTATTACTAATGTACATCATTGTAGTTATACCAAGATCTGGAATATTTTTGTGGGGTAAAATTGTGAGTGGGGGGCTTCAAATATTGCTGTGGACAACTAGAGGACCTTAAAGTCAGACAGGTTGGGAGCCACTGCTGTAACAAGTATTAGATTCACTCTGTGAAAGTTCAAAACACTGACTCCTCTGTTATTTGTACAATATTTCATGCTGAAATGTATTCCTGTCTTTGTGCTGATAAAAACAAGAGCACCATGTTTGCTCGAAGATGAAGGACAATTCTGTTACGTTGTCACATGATCTGCCCTTTTACATTTGTAATGATTTATCAGTATCTTTGTTTTGTTTTTAAGTTTACATCTGGTTGGAACTTCCTTGACCTGTAGTTTTAATTCTACTGAATCTTTATTTAAGTGACAATTAAAAATATTACCACACGGTTCAGTGTTGTTTGCTTGATCAAACTTTAAGTCACAGATACTAAACTGACAGGCCACTAAGCAATTAAATGTCTTATGTCAAGTCATCCATGAGCAATCTGAACTTATACACTTTAAATCACCAACAACTTGTTTGCTTCATGAAATAAGTTCCAGGTCTTAGAATTGCTCTGACTTCAGTGTTTGAAGATCATTTATTTGCGTGCATCGCCTCCTAGTGGATACTGCAAACTTTAAAAGTTAAAGTGCAACTTCTGATGTATCACACACTTGATAAATACATTTGCTATAAAACTTTTCAACTGAATGTATTTTTATACAGGTCATGTAGATTTTGTAGGAAAACATTTCTGTTTTTCATACATTTTATACAGTATGAAGGTGTTTTTAAAACCGAACAGTTAGTAACCTAGGACTAATGAAAATCTGATCTGATTATATTGTTATATTTTTGTGTTACAGTCATAAAGCAATAGAGGGCGCCAAATGCCAAATTTACGTTCATAGACGCGTTACATCCCTACGTTAATTCTCCAGACACATCGCTAACTACAGTGTTAAATTTACCTCAAATTACAATCACAATTTCTTTATGTAAGATACCAATAAAATATATTGACGCAGAAAGCATTGCTGGTGTTTCACATATGGTGTTTAACACACCGGCGGTGGTGCTGTGGAAACTACAGTCGTGTTTACATTAGCAAACAAAAGGCCTCATCAATGTTTCATCTGCTGTGCATTGTTCAGTTTGTCTCCTTTGTGTTAATGTGATGAGCAAGTGCTAATACTTCCCCTGTCAAAACAAAAGAGCATAACATATTTTTAGATCAATCTATATTTACATCCATAGAGCTAATGCATCTGATATCGAATTATAACAAATGGAGGTTGACTTGTCTCAATAGTGTCTTTTTTTGACCTCTCAGATGCATGAAGTTTTACATCATCTATAACCCTCTGAAAACCCCAAAAAAGCTGGTCAGCAACATCTAAATTAACAGGGAACGTTCTGAGAATGTTGGCTAATGTTCTCTCAAAGTTATGAAAAAATTATTGCAGTAATGTTAGTAGAACATTTTTAAGCGTTATATCATAAATGAACAACGTTATTCTTAAGTTGTTAATGGAACGTTTTAAAAAGTTACAGAACTTTAAAAGTTTTAAAACGACATTTTGAACATTCCTAAAACATTGAAAATAACATTTTTACTTTTTTTACTTAAAGGAAATGTTATGGAAACTTTGTTATAACCTATAATTGTTAGCTGGGATATTTAGTATCTTAACTAGCAAGACTTCTTTGGTTAACTAGCTTCATCATCACATAATATCATTGTGGTTGAGCAGCTTCCCCAGCTATGTTTTTCGGGCAAATAGTCTGACTATGCTGGTCCATCAGCAAGACTATCAGTAAACTCGTACCAACCAGCACAAACCAGCTTGAGCCAGCATGGAAAGTTCTGCTGATCTAAGTTGATCTTTTCAGCAGGGGACAGAATTAACAACCTGTACCTTGTTAGTCACACTTAAAACAAGCAGCTTCACAGACCAGAAGACAGTTGCATAAATACAGCTGCTAAGTTAAGACTTAAAAAGTTGTCTGGTCAACTAGCAATTAGTAAAGTGAAAGTGAAAAAGTGAAGTTACCCCAGTTAGTTACGGCTAGTTTTAAATTTAAAGTTCTGATTATTCTTGAAGAAAAAACTTTGATGGTTAATGTGTAAGACTGGTCTAGGCAGTTGGCCACAGGTTGGATGTTTAGCCGAGGCTATTCATATTCTTATCGTATCAATATTTTACATTTATTGACCCCTGACTAGCTGACCCTGGGTTTTTTTTACTCAGATGTTTTTGTTCAGTCTAGTGTGCATCTCTGATGAGTCTGATAATACTTTCTCACTCTTTTGCTCTTCTGAATAACCCATTACAATTGAGCTGCTCTTGGGTCCTATCAGTTACCAGGGCCTGGAACCCAATACTCTGCTTGGCACACTGGACTGCGCAAGGACAATGCCCCAGGTTCTTGGCAGGGGGAGTACCTGCTCAGGTAACCAGATACTACGGACACCCCCACAAACCCGCAGCAAAGCCTCCAACCATCACATTCATTCTCGGACCAAGCAGGTTACAGGAAGTTAGAACCACTGAGAAGACATTTCTTTAAACCAGTACATGCAACAGGTTTTGAAAGAGATGTGTTTAGAGGAAGTCTCTTAGTTGTGGGCTTCTGCACAAATTCCAGGAACATTCCTGGAGCTAGTCTTGCTTGTTTATCTTCAGAGTTTAATTGTTTTCAGCTTAGACACTGGAGGCCAATATTTGGATGTTTTGCAGGGAAGCATGGAAAAGTATCAAATTGTGATGGTATCATGAGATGAGTGTGTGTACAGGGATCTCATCTGTAGATTGGAATTTTGATTCAATGCAACAGGATCTGATTGGATCGTGAAAGCTGTTCTGTTTCTTGAAAAGGAATCGCTTCTGTTTCCAGACGTAATGCATGGGCTGCCGTGCTCAGCGCTGCAGTATTGTTTTGGGGGTGCCCCAGAGGTATCTCCTGAGCCTGCTCCATACCTGGACTCAGAACTCTCCAAAAATGGGTCTGGTCTTCCCACAGGCCCGACTGTTCTCACACAGCCTGGTCCAATAAATCCAGGCAGAACTGAGAGCCAGCTTTCGTTTAGCTGCATCTCCATCCAGGACAAAACTAATGGGATTAACCCCAAAGCCAGAGAACTGGAACCAGAGCAGCAGCACAAGTTTAATTCCTGTTCAAGTTCAGAAGCAGAGGGACTCTCAGAAGATGAGGATAAAAACTCAATCCTGGATGCCAAACGGCCACATATTCCCCGTCCATCCATCATTAGGTCACCCAAGGTAAGAGTACAATGTATGTTAGTAAGAACTTCTTTGAACATGTTGAACATTTTTGACTTTCTGGTATGATCTATAATATAAAATCTGGTTTGTCTTGGCCATTTAAATGTAACTTTACTGTGAGAGTGTTTTAGGACTGTGTTTAGACCAGCCTGATCTGTTGAGATTAATTGGGGTGTCAGTCTGGGACAAAAGCTTAAACGCTCCATATGTGCAGCAGGGCTTTTAAACTCAGACCATTTGTTAATGTGTGTGTGTGTGTCAATAGGGTCTTTATTTTAGTTTTTAGCTAATTAAACAGCTTCTTAAACTTGATGTAAACAAAGAGTCTACTTTCTCTAGCACATTAAAATGCTGTAGTTAATATATGTCAGTGTGTTTGAATGGAAGTTGCATTTTTCTGATTTTTTTTAATGTAAACAACATAATCTGGTCTGATCTTTTAACATCTAAACTAATGCTGAAGTAAATGAATGTGCATTTACCCAGAACACGTTTCACGTTTAGACGCGCATAAATATGCCAAGATGTCATTTAACGTTTCAGAATTTATTAATACAACATGATTATTGTCATGTAAAAAGCCCTGATACAATGCTAGCGTGTTGTTGCCAGAGCATTGCTTTGCTGTTGCTAGGGTGTTCTGGATGGTTGCTATATGGTAGCTAGGCTGATCTGGGGGAATGCTTGGTACCCTGCCAACAATTTTAGGTTGTTAGAACGTTTCCCTAACGTTTCCACCAAGTTACAAAAATGGTAAAATTATGTTCTTAAGTTCTCTTGGACAGAACTTTTAGAAAACATTAGTCAAAGTTCTGAGAATGTTTCTCGTRAGCTGGGTGGTTGCTTACTAGCTCATGCCATGTCTTTAATGTTCCTAAACATGATTAACAGCGATGCTTGACTAAATAACCAAAGTCCAATGGCTCCGCCTACCTTCAATGTCACCCTGAATTATGATTGGCCAAAGTCCAGCATCATGGGTGCAAAAACCAACCACTCCTGGCAGTGCGTGTCGACACATTTCTAATGCATCTTGTTCCACATCATCACTGCTATAAATCCAGCCTCCTGTCTCTCCTTTAGATAGATTGATCTTCTCCAGTTATGACCTCCGGGTACACGGCTTGTCCTTCACATCTACTGATGCAACTCATGTCAGATAGACACTCCTGTTGTTTTTATTGTATGTTGAACAGAAATCATCTTCAAGGACATCAAAAATTCTTATTGTTAAAGTCTTATTGTATGTCAAATACCAAGTTCTGTTAAGTGAAATCAAATAAAATATAGACACAAATATTCTTTTAAAAACTTAAACTAAATAAAAATTTGAAATGTTGCCTTAGCAATAAACCAAAATAATTTTAAACTGACGCACTAAAATTATTAACTGAAAATAAATAAAACTAAACTTAAACGAAAATTAAAGTAAATTTGAATTCAAATATCAATAAAACTATAAACAAAACACTAAAAACTCAATGACTCCTACTGTTATTGTTTAATTTGCGTCTGTTTTTATTTTTTCCTAAGGGACCAAAAAATTGATATTAAGTTGATACTTCATTAAGTCTCCTGAGCTGTGAAAGAGTCATGAAAATGTCTTAGGAGACTCAGATGCTGAACACAGAGCAGAGCAGTGTGACAGCAGTAACTGATGAAAGTGCTTATGCTGAAGTAATGTGTTAGTTTAAGACACCTGGCACCCACAAAGATAGGTCAGTTACGATCTCGGGTTCAAATGCGGTAAATGAATGTGTGTATGTGTGTGCACACGTGTGTGGCCAATTAAAAAAGTGGGAGGATGGATGCCGTTGGGGGTGATCATATTTCTGTAGACCAGCATACTGCATATGTGTGTATGTACGTGTGTGTGTGTGTGTGTGTGTGTGTGTACTGCTTCATGTGAAACATGATCAGAGATCAAACCATGTTACACTTATCAAATTATCAAGCCCTGTATATTTTGTGTCTCATATAATAATCATGAAGTGAGGTTATGAACTAACAAACATTAATTAGGCCGTTATGGTGTTCTAAGTAAGTTGCTAATGAGTTATACATATATATATAGAAGAACCATTTTTGTCTTTATTGTTCCATAAAGAACCTTTAACATCCGCAGAACCTTTCTGTTTCAGTAGTAGAAAAGGGTTCTTTAGACTATAAAAACATATTAAAGAACCTTTGGCTGAACCCTTGGGTCCTTGGTTCTATTCACTAATAAGTCACTATGAGAATATACAATCACAATGGAAACAGGAAGCAAAGCATTACCTGATAAGTTTAAAATGTAACATTATCTTTAACTCTAAAATTATTTATAACTCAATGTAAACTGTACTTTAGCTTTAATGTTTTGTGATGTTCGGTGGAAAATCCAGACACCCTTCAATATCAACCCAACCCTGTTATCTAGGCCACAGGAAAAAGGAAATGCATGTTGAAAAATGGGAAACTTAAACGTGTGTGTCAGTGTGCATGTGTGTCCGTTGACTTCTGTGAACATTATTTCTGTGTAAACACTTGTGACAAATATTAAACAAGGAACTAAATAAGCCTCTAAACAGGGAACTGTAGTAAAGAATATTATCTGAAATATGAGACAAAATCAATACTTGATGAAACATAACTGAGATCTCCATTAGTTCATTGAAACAAGAACATTTGAGCTGTAAAGTTCTCCACTTGAAACGTTTGTAGAACCGTAGAACCCCAGATTTAAGCTCTGAGATCTTTACAACATTAAATAAATCTCTCACATCTATTACATCTGCATGTATGTAGATTCTTTTCTTCATTGTTTCAATTTCATCCACAATCTTGTATACAATTATACAGCCAGTCACTCTGGAATGCACCTTTCCTTTCTAATTATGAAAGCTGTGTTATTTTTCCCATGTAAGTCATAAGTTTGGAAAAAGACTCATGCTGACTTATTGTAGCAGGAATGTTGGATTCCTCAGTGTGTCTCCAGGGATCTTTTATATTGTTCTGGGTCAGTTCTTTGATTTTTCAAATGGCTTTAATGGTTGTCAGGGATACCTCATAAAAACATACACACAATATATGTGTGTTTGCAACAAATTGATTGACAGTTTCTTGTTTTCTCTGTGTGTGTTTGACATAGGAGCAACCCATGCAGAAAGACCTGCCAATCAGAGCAGATTATACTGAGTCAGAGGAAGGAACATTATCAGGTAGAGAAAACACACACACGCACACACACACACACACACACACACACAGTTACTTATCTAAATGGAGACATTCTTCTATAGTCTTCAAAATCTTAAAATTGTTTACCAAATATTAAGTGTTTTTACAAACGATGATGTCCCTAAAAGGAGGTTTTTGTCAGGTTTTGCTGACTTTTGGGTACAAATTTGTCCCCAATATATGGTTCAGTAAACCCACACACACACACACACACACACACACTTTAAGGACAGATCATTACAAACAGGCAAAGGACAGCTATCAAAAAACAACAGGGGTTTCCTCCTTTTCCTTTATGAGTTACAGACAGAGATTTGAGTGGGAAATATATTTAAACACACACAGTGGAAAAACAGCGTTTGTGCAGCTTTTGTGGAAAATATAATGACATTGTGGCCTTGAATTTAGAGCATCTGCACTGTGATGCTTTGAACATCGACCAAGTCTTCAGTTTGGTCAGAGATCTCCAGTAAACGAGGGAAAACTCTTTTTCTCTGTCATGTCTCATTATGGGCGGCCTGTGAGACGATGTTTTTAAGGACATACAGCAGAGTAATTCAGCTCTGACTGATTCTTGCCATGTGTAATTATGACCTCACAAAGACCTGATTAGCCTTCATAAAGAGTGACAGAATAAAGGCAAGTAGCATTATACATCTGTATTTATGTGTGTGTGTGTGTGTGTGTGTCTGTGTGTGTGTGTGTGTGTGTGTGTGTGTCTGTGTGTGTGTTTGTTGTAGAAAACATACTGAAAAATCATTAGTGGCTTCATCACTTGGCTCTTTCAAAAAACATCTTTAGCAAATACCTTACATGGACATAATTAAAAAATCTCTATTACTGTTATTTTCTATTGTGGTGCCCTTCTTAAAGTGGAAATTTGTCTGTGTGTGTGTGTATACATGTATGTATGTTTTTAAGTAACATTTGTTACAGCTATGGTAACCCACTGTGGTACCCGGGGAGCAACGTGTCTTGCTCAAATGCACCTCGGTCACTTTAGTGCCGGCAGTGGAAATCAAACCTACAACCTTTGGGATACAAGTCCATCTCTCTGACCATTAGGCCACATCTGTATGTAAATACTTTGCCTCCTGGCTCTCTGGTGCTATCAAAACATTGCTTTGTTTGTGCATTGCAACCAACCATACAACAATATTGGCTTAAGGGTAGACAGAGTGTTAAGGAAACGTTTGATAAACGCAGTTATACTTTTTGCAATTCTGTTTGGTAACACAAGTGATGAAGAAATGACACACTTCCTATACAATCTCATGGCAATTTGTAACGATTTTTTGAGGTAGCTTATTTGTATGAATTTATACTGCTCATTTGTGCGTTTTAGTACAGATGTTTTTTTTTCTAAAAATCCTATTTTTGTAAAATTGACCTCATACAGATTCATATCAATCAGCCCCCTTGTAAAATAGTTGTGAATCCTGTGAGCTGCGCATTTTTGCTTTGAGCAATAAGATATATTTACATAGCAGACGCATCAATATAACGCAAGCCTCAAAAAACAACACCCACCAGACTATCATGAGGGCCTGTGGGTTGTGTTTATAATGACAGATCTACTTCATTAAACTGCCAGCTTACAGAGACATCCAATGACAGTAATCATTAGATGCACAGGCAGCTTGTTCCAGTCCATTGCTTCCGGCAGTGAGTTCTCTCAGCACTAATCCTCTCTCGTTTACTGCTATTAAATGTGTTTCCCGCTGTAGATCTTAAAGGATTATTAATGTAAAATTATCTGAATGTATGTCATGTTATAGCCAACATTGAGGGATTCTGTGGGGTTGCAGTCAGTTAAAATGTTGCCTGATAACTGCTACAAATCTAATTACTGACGCAAAGCTAAAATGCTGTGGGTGGTTGCCGGGGTGTTGCTGTGCAGTTGCAAGTGGGTCTGATTGTTTGCTTACTGGTTCAAGACTCTTTGATATTGTCTTTGATAGTGTTCTTGTAGCTCAACTGGTAGAGCATTGTGTTAGCAGCACAAAGGTTGTGGGTTCGATCCAAGGGAACACAAGTACTGTTAAAAATGTATACCTTGAATTCACTGTAAGTCGCTTTGGATAAAAGCATCTGCCAAATGAATAAATGTAAATATTCTTGTCCCTGAATATGGCTTCTTCAAAATAAGTGTTTTTTTTTGCCTGTTCAGGACTGATCACTTAGAACAAATACTGTAACTCTAAGTTAGGGATAATTAGGCTGCTTATTACCACTGAACTCTGAGGTTAAAGAATAAAGAATACTACTACTACTGGGGTATTACCAATGTGTCCAAAAAAACATAATAGACTGTATTTCACAACAAGCTTGATTTTCCAATGACCTTTGTGTGCAGAGCTTGTTTTTTAACAATGTGTGTGTGTGTGTGAGTGCGCACATACTGGAATACTGGAACACACACTGCATGTGTGTGTGCCGGTCTGAACAGCCTGCTGATTCAGCACAGTTATAGTCAGTCAGTCAGTCAGGCTGTTCTCCATTGTTCTTGGAGTTTTGTCCACCTCCAGTGCGTCATGTGTTCGGTGTCCCCAGAGAACCAGATCTGCCCCACAAAACCTCTTTGTTTATGCTGCATGTCTGAGCGTGTGTGTTTTTGTAACCTTACGAGAGGAAATCAGTGTGCGCTTGATCCAACAGACATCCTAAATTCAATGTGTCAGGTCTTACTGGAATATCCGTGAGGAAAGGGACAGTGTATCAAACACAATGAAGCTCATGACCTTGTGCTTTTCACGTATGAGGGATCTTTGAAAAAAATGTGCTGATATTAGTTAAATTTGAAACAGATGCTGTGTCGGTGAGATTTAATAATTAGGATATTGAAACATTACATGTTACATATTTTGTTTTACTGTATGTATCTCATTCGGAAAGTTTAACAAGAACAATGTGTCTCTCTAATGGAAACATTTATGGCTCAGAAATCTCTCTTTCATAACTTGAAACATATTAGTCAGACACTTATGATATCTGAGGCCGGCATGTGAGATTGTGTGTTGATATTTCTTCTGATACATCAGAGGACACACGTGTGAAAAATCGGACAGGCAGGAAACTACAGTAAAAGTCAAAATAACATTTGATGTATTCACGAGATCTTATCTGTGTTTTTTCTTTTCTGTATTTCCTTCCCCTTTTCTCGTAGCATTTACAGTTATGCAACACGTGTGTGTTTCCTGTACACATGTGTCGTATCTGCACGTGATTGCGTTCCTGCGCGTATCACTTCTGCGTTAAGACGCATGCTGCAGCCGTGCATGCAGCATTTAATGTCTGTTCAGCATTTAATCCTGATTGATTTTCATTGATTAAACTGGCAGGGCATTTAAAAAAAACACGATTACATCACTCACCTCCGCAACACCAGAGCCTTATTCATCCCAATGAGCTCCATTAGCTAAAGTGCCCAGCCTGTGCTGAGTGTCTGTGTGTGACTGTTTCGGGAGTGACAGATACAGCCTAAACACACGGTAGATTTGAGACTGAGCGCTGATCTATCAGCTGGAAATACCAACTGCTTATATGTTGTGATTTTAGGGGGAGATCGACCACTTTTAAAGTGGATAAAGAAGTTGGATTCTGGAATGTTGGAGGGATATTTCTGTGAGGTCATTTTTGGAGGTCAATTTTTAAAACACATTTTAAAGGGATGTACATAATTAACATACAAGTTGATGATAAATATGCTACACAGTTGTTTGGACTCTCTCAGCATTATGTAATAGGATAATGGGAATATGGTGCTACGTTGCATTATAGTACAATGACTGATGCCTCATTTACTAATGGTGTGTGTGTGTGTGTGTGTGTGTGTGTGTGGCCTTGGATGCTTTAATTCAATCTAAACATCCTGTCATGTCTAACTTTAAACACTGCTTTCTCACTGTAAATGAATGAGTCACAGTGAAATGTATGTATGTTAAATGTTGGTTGTATGATAAATGTGCATGTATGTTAAATTACACACTGGCTGTGTGGCACATGATCAGCAACAGGGTGATGATGTCAGACCGGTTGCATCAGGGTCGAGATGTGGGTGCCGCCCATCCTGCAGTGTGACTCAGAGACGAGTTATTAGATTAAAAGAAGTACAAGCAATCCAGACTCATCTACCCTCTGCACGGTAACAGAAGAGAGAGAGAGAGAGAGAGAGAGAGAGAGAGAGAGAGAGAGAGAGAGAGAGAGAGAGAGAGAGAGAGAGAGAGAGAGAGAGAGAGAGAGAGAGAGAGAGA
>JAZGTK010018714.1:0-10111 GCA_036877625.1 Ambastaia sidthimunki | reverse complement strand
CGTGACCTGCCAGTGTCTGGTGGCAGGTCACGTGACCAACCAGTGGCAGCACCCGCCAGTCAGCTAAAGATTGAACCCGCACTCAGTTCGTTTGAAGATTGTGTAGCTGTGTTAATGTTTTGGTTATGGGTGTTAATGTAAATGTTATATGTGTTTATGTCTTGGTTATATCGGGTGGGTTATGTTGTTTTATTTGTGTAAGTTTTATGTTACCGTTGGGGTGTTTACTGTTTGTGGGAGGGTCTGTAGTTCATTTAACTTACCTGCGTTGGTACTGATTGGTAGAGTGTGAATTCAGTGGGCTTTAGGTTTTGCCCTGACAACTTCCCAGCCACACCCTCAAAAACCATCCATCTTTTAAGCTTTATAGACTGCTAATATTTTAATAATAACTACTACAATATTTACCTACTACAATTTGTTCAAACTTTATATACTATTTTTAACTTTCAGCCTAAGCTTTCTCAACCTTCCAACAAACGGTTTGCTAACAAATTTTATTCCTCTAGTTATATTCAAAATTCCATATGAAGTGAAAGTGTTGAGAAATATGGTCACCGTCACAATAGTTATGCACCCTGGCACTTTGATGTGGCCTCAATTTTATTTTTAAAAATGCTTGAGCTCCAAGAAAACTGTTCTTAGATACTACTCTATATCTAGAAAATACAAAATGGACACATTTCCTTTTTGTCAGAATACAGTTACTCTTATCAAATTAAAAATTAAGAGATTAGGTATAAAATAGGTAAACATGCAAGATTATTCCTTATATTATTATTAATAATATAAGGTATTAATTTCCACACATCATTTCACACATAGTACTGCACATTGTATATTTCTCTAGTTGTTCAAGCTGCTTCCCCAGTTCTCATGAAAAAAGTTGATTGATGTTTTTTTAAAACAAGCAATATATTACAACAATCATTTGCAGCCTCTGGAGGTAAACCAGACCTCTTCCTTCACTGTCACTCTTTCTGTGTCTGTGTTGAGTTTCCCCATTATATCGTTTCTGTCATGAACCGGAGGAGACCCAAATGCAGAGTACACAGTTTATTGGGCAACACAGTCACAAACACACAAAAAAACAGAATAATCCAAATAACTCTGAGTGGCAACAGCAGGGAAGAGACCAGGCCGAGAGAAGAACACGACCCACCACGACCGGCAAATGAGACCAACCAGAGACCCAGATCAAACACCAGGCCCCCAATGTACGGCAGCATTGATTGCGACAAGTCGGTCCTCGGAGCTGCGCCCGGTCTGCTGGGGAGGAGGGAGTGATGATGGGAGGTGCCTCGGTGGTAGAAGCCGCTGACGGAGTGAATGGTGAACGAGCAGGGGAAGTCCCGGAGAGCCGTAGAGGGGAGCTGGGACCGAATCTAAACAAAACAAAAAGAAACCAAAGAAAAAACAACTGGAGTCTAAATGAGATACAGGACACTGACATGAACGAAACAAAACAAAAAAACAAGAACAAGAGTAGACTAAGCAAAAAACAAAACTTGGCAAGAAAAACTAGACTGGGCATGAACGGTACAGACAACGAAACAACATCAACGGTCTGTCAAAGACAAAGTGAACCAGAGGGGAAATATAAAGGAAAATGGCAATGAGACACAGGCAGTGAAATGTTAAAGACTGAAACCACGTGCATCACAATAAATAAAACACAAACCCCGGTTCAAGATGAGGCTGACCTGACCGCATTCCTGACAGTTTCAGGCAATGTTGCCAGGATTTCCATGAAGTAGGTAGAAGCGGCTATTAGAGCTTCAGTAACAACCATCCTTCCATGATTTGTCAGCTGGAACACATGGTTTGATCATTCCCAGTGATCTGCTGTGTGAAAAAATAAATACAACCTCAAGTCCTTACAGAAGACTGCTATGCCCCCATAAATACAGTGGAGGTCAAAATTAGAGAACAACTCACAATTTCCTAAATTTCAGAGTCACTGATTACTCTTATTTAAAGTTATCCTAACAGGAGTGAAAGTGCAGTTTTTAAGCATATTTCAGTTAATTATATTCTGAAGCACAGTATAAAAAAACCTTAAATGAGGTATTAGAAAAAGAACACTGATTAAAATTAGAAAACACTTTCAGATACCTCACAGTTGTTGGTGTTAATCTGGCACCTGGTGCTAATTTCCTTAATTATCTGACAAACCCTACTTAACTGGCTGCCTAACTTTCCAATTTTTACTAGTTTGCAAGATGGTGAGCCGTTCTAAAGTCCTTGAAACCCTCAGACAGCAGGTTGTCCAGATTAAGGCCAAAGGGATGATCCTTTCATGTTGGTCATTCCAAATCTGGGATTTCTAGAATATTGCATCTTTTCAATGTCACTAACTCATTCAAGTCCCCCAAAATGGCTGGTCATCTACGAAAAACAAATGCATGAGAGGACAGGATAATACGGAGAATCCCAATGGACAATTGGTTCAATACTGCAGCTGGAATTGCTTGTCAGTTCAATGCTGAACAGGGTAAGGATCTGTCTCGGCATACAGTGTCTCAACATTTAAGAGATTTTGGACTGAAAGCCCACTTTGCAGTGACCAAACCTCTCATTAGCAGAAAGAATCAAAAGGCTAGACTAACATTTGCTGAGGAGCATGTTGTGTGGACAGAGGAGAACTGGTCCAAAGTTCACTTCAGCGATAAAAGTTTAATTTGGTTGGGTCTGATGGGAAACATTATGTTCGTCGTCAAAGTGGGGAAAGACAGAACCCAATGTGTGTAAAGAAGTCAGTGAAAGGTGGAGGAGGAAGTGTCATGGTTTGGGATGTTTTCTGCAATAGGAGTTGGGCCTCTTATACAGCTACACGGAAGAGTCAATGTAAGTGTTTATGAGAACTTCCTGCACCAACATCCTGGATCCTTCCCTGCATTCATCGCCCAATCAGCCAGCAATTTTCATGCAGGACAATGCCCCCTGTCACACAGCAAAATAGGTAAAGCAGTTCCTTGAAGCTGAAAACATTGAAATAATGAAATGGCCAGCCCAGAGTCCTGATCTAAACCCGATTGAAAATCTCTGGAAAATCCTTTTTGACAAAGTTATGGCTAAGAAACCTACTACAGTCACAAAACTGTGGAAGAGGCTTAAAGAAGAGTGGACCAAAATCACAGCAGAGCAGTGTGAGAGACTAGTGTGGCCAGAGATGGGCAAAATCATTCAGAACAAGGCCCTGTATACTTCCTGTTCTCTAATTTTGATCACTGTGTTTTCCACAAAATAAAGGTGGTTTTTTTTTTGTTGAATCCCCGTTCTACTAGCGTGGTATAGCCACAGCTAAAATTCCTTCACATTTAGAACAATTAAGATTACATTATTTTTTTAAAAATCAAGTGTTCATAAATTTTAAACTCATCAATGTCACACATACATTTGTGTTCCACCAGAACATCACTGAGACATACAATCTCGGCATTAGAACATTGTACAGACATGTGGGTGGTCTTATTTGACTCGGGTTGTCAGTGGGCTTTAGTTATTGCCCTGGCAACTTCATGACCACATCCTAGCAACCATTTCAAAGTCAAAGTTGAGTTTATTGTCATTTCAGCCATGTACAAGTACATAGTGAAACGAAACAACGTTTCTCCAGGACCAAGGTGCTACAGTACAACACAGAACAACACAAAACTATAATGTATGGTATATACAAAACAAAACACTCTATATACAGTGCATGAAGTGCACAAAGTGCAAACAGACAGCACAGGACAGAACACAGACCAATACACAGTTTGATACAGAAAACTCTATTGCACTCAAAGTGCACTTTGTGCGCTTTAATACATAAAGTGCACAAAGTGCAAACAGACAGCACAAGACAGTAACGCAGACCAATACACAGTTCTGCAAAAAAAAGTGATGTAGTGGTTGTGTAAAGTGACATGTGCAAACAAACATTAAAAATAATAAAATAGTCCAATGGCAGTAGTGTGATTTGTGATAAGTTATTTTGTATTTAGCAGTCTGATGGCTTGGGGGAAAAAACAGTTGCAAAGTCTGGTCGTGAGGGACTGAATGCTTCGGTATCGTTTACCAGACGGCAGGAGGAAGAAAACTGTGTGTGAGGGGTGTGTGGGGTCATCCACAATGCTGGTGGCTTTGCGGATGCAGCGTGAGGTGTAAATGTCTGTGATAGAGGGGAGAGAGACCCTGATGATCTTTTCAGCTGTTCTCACGATCCGTTGCAGGGTCTTGCGATCCAAGATGGAGCAATTCCCAAACCAGGCAGTGATGCAGCTGCTCAAGATACTCTTGATTGTCCCTCTGTAGAACACAGTGAGGATGGGGGCTGGGAGATGTGCTTTCCTCAGCCTTCTCCATCAGGTTCTCCGTCAGGTGAACACCAAGAAACTTGGTGCTCTTTACAGTCTCCACAGGGGAGCCGCCAATGTTTAACAGAGAGTGGTCTCTCTGTGCTCTCCTGAAGTCAACGACCATCTCTTTAGTTTTGTCCACGTTCAGAGACAGGTTGTTGGCTCTACACCAGTCCGTTAGCTGTTTCACCTCCTCTCTGTATGCTGACTTGTCGTTCTTGCTGATGAGACCCACCATGGTCAGTCATCTGTGAACTTAATGATGTGGTTTGAGCTGTGCATTGCTCCACAGTCATAAGTCAGCAGAGTGATCAGCAATGGACTGAGCACACAGCCCTGAGGATCCCCAATGGAATGAGGATCTGAGGATCCCCAATGGAAAATGGAAACTCAATGACATCACATATATGTTCAGTGAGCTCCAGTGATCTGTACTAGAGGGAGGGAGGAAAATGTGGGAAGGGGTGAAGGCAGAGGTGAAATTCAGGGTATCAGTGCCACATGGGGGAAAGCAAGAAATCATATCCTGGGAACAAACATGAAGTGGTGTTTTGTTTATTTTATGATATGTTCCCTCAAATAAACTCAGCACTGATAACTAGTCCAGCTGCCTTACAGCATCACGCCAAGTCATAGTAGCATCATGCTAGCATCATGGTAAGTCATGCTAGGATCATGTTAATCGCACAATTTAGGGACAATGTCAATGTGTTGTCAGTGCAACAATGGTTTGGGGTAAGTGGACGGCAGACATTTAAACGCAGTTATATTAAAGGGTGCAGTTGATTGCAGGGTCATTTCCTTTTTTATACATATGACATATAGCCAGTGTAATAAAGTCATTGGCAATCAGCTACCACTATAAACAAATTATAATTTAGACTAAGATATCGAAATATCACAATATGCAAAATGCAATGGTTTGCAATAACTAAATAATTGTAATACTTCAGGTTGGTACAAAGAGACTGATACACAAATGTTAGTGGGAATACATGTTTCTTTTCCCAAAAAGAATGTAAAACATGCATGTTGGTTGTATTTAAAAACTGAAAATCATCTACTTTATTATAATTTAAATTGATTTTACAAAAATAGAGCACTGTATCAAACGTCGCTTATTACATTATTTAGCAAGTTTTTGCATATTGCGTTTTTATTTAATATTGTGCAGACCTAGCTTAGACCAGAGATCAGCAACTCACAGCAACTCCTGAGTCCTGCCGGAAACCTTCAGAAAAACACAGACAGGATACCTCAGTCTGGTGCTTGAGAGACTGAATTGCTAGTCTCCAGTTGACAATTTTGTCTATAGCAGGACTTTCTAATTCATGTTCCTGGAAGTCTACAGACCTTCAGAGTTTAGCTCCAACCTTCTCCAACACACCAATCTGTTTCTAGAAGTCCCAAAGACCTTTATTAGCTGCTTCAGGTGCTTATTTAGAATGGGAGCTAAACTCCACAATCTATGGACCTTGTGGAAGACCTCTGCACTGAAGTTATACCCCATTAAGATGACAGTCCACTATTCAATTCAGCCTTTATTCAAATAGCCTTTAAAGGCTATTCAGCCTTTATTCCTGAGTAGGAGTTAGGAACCTAGAAATGGTTCTTTTAGGAGTTTATACATTTTTATTTTTAAACACTGCGACTATCATTGGGTGTCACAGAGGCTGCCACAATTCAATTTTAAATTGTTTATGTAACAAAGTTCAGGTGGTGCATGGTCATGTAATCCAACCAATCATTACGCAGCGGTGTGTATATATAGCCGTCCCTAATCTCTGTTCCATGACAGTTTTTGCAGGTCTTCCTCTCCGCTGAAGCCTATCCAACCTAAAATCTTAGCCCTAGGAGCGATCCTTCTAAACCAGACATCTCTACCAAGCCTACATTCTCATTTTGGGGGCGTCAGCCCACTCACTCTACTCCACAAACCCCAAGACACTGAGGTCTAGCCTTGCCCCCGGCGGCAAGACATCCACCATATTTTTCCACGTCGACTTTCACCCAAATCTCATCCAGCTATTCCTGCAATAGAAAATTGACCGTGAAAATATTAAGACAAGCCCTACAAAACTCTGACATCCTGTCAGGAATGCACAAGAGAGAGAGAGAGAGTCCAATATAAAAAGTAGCAAAGTGACCAGAGTCCAGGATGAACAGCAGCAGGGGAAAAGGACAGGGGCGGACATGGAAACCCAGCCCACCAAGGCCAACCAGAGACCCAGATCACGGCAGCGCCGATTTCTGCGTGGGGATCAGCGATGGTTAGACTGACGCCAGAATCAGCAGACGAGGCCCACTAGGTCTCCGGTATATGGCAGCGCCGGACGCAGCGAGTCGTTAGATGTTACATAAGCACCCGGTTCGCTGGGGAAGAGGTTGCGAGGACAGGAGGTGAGCCCTGGTAGTGAGGAGCCGATGACGGAGCGAGAAGAGGCTGGGTGGGGGTGTTCTGGAGGAGCCGTATAAATTGGGGACAACCCAGGGTCTGTAACGGGGAGCTGAAGGGCGGACTCTAAGCAAACACAAAAAACAAGAAAAAAGAAAACAAAAACCAACTGGAGTCTCAGACAAAAACAAAAGATAATAAGAACAACAACAAAACATAAATACAACAAGATCAAAAGGTCAAGATGGTCAGATGAACTGCGTACACACATCAACGATCTGAGAAAGAGAACACAAGAGAATATAAAGGGAAATGGTAATGAGAAACAGGTGCGGGTAGTGAGGGAGGATAACGAGCGGGCAGGGAAAACAGGATGCTGATGCACTGGTGAACTGTCAAAACCTGTGTGCATCACAATATACAACACACAAAACCTTGGTTCATGATCGGTCTGACCTGCCCGCGTTCCTGACACATCCAGTTTTCACCCAAATTAAAACACAGCTGTATGATTTATGTTCCAGTCCAGTCAACAAAACCTCTCTCCTTCTGCCTCAATGACATCCGCTAGTCCAAACAAAGCCTGCCGAACACAGGTTTTGTGCCCTGAAGCTTCCACGTCGCCCCCCACGCAGAACTGGGTCCTCCTTCAGCGCCTTGCTGCAGCAACAGGCCCTCGCCAGTCTGGGGCAGGCCGGGAGTTTCTCTCCCAGCCGAACCTCTCACCCCTCTTCCGCTTGCTCAGCATATTGCTGCCCCACATACTTCCAATTCTTCAATCTGCTCTAACAGAGCCTGACGTAGTAGACAAGCTAGTAAAAAGTCAAGCATGATTTCATGATTGGGGCTTTAACACAGCTCTTTTTCAATGCATGCGTATCAGCCCCATCGGCTTGGTCATTCGAAAATTTAAAAAGCTTAATAATCTCTCAGCCCCTTACAATTCTCCATTTATTTATAACATTAACAGTCTTATTTTTCCAGAAGAATATTGTCCGTGTTATTACGATATTGACCAAGCGTTAACAATAATTTAAAGAAAATGTCAGAATCTGTGCACGGTTGGCAAAAGGAGATATAACAGAGTCTACTTACTACAGAGTTCAAAGTATGCTTATGGAATGCGCAAACTTTTTCATCCCCATTCATCCATTCCATCACATCAATTTGTTAACCAACACTGCCCTCAGTTATCTATCATGGCTGCTGGTTTGCGGTTCCATGGCCTCCCCAGCATCTCGATACACCTCAATCCACCGCATCCTTGGCCTGGTTCAAGCTCTATCCTATTGTTAAAAAAGGGTGAGCATCAGTCAAAGGCATTTTAGCAAACATTAATAAAGGTTGCTCCCCCATGCTAATGCCTTTTCTATAGCCGGTCAAGTCTATTGCTGCGTTCCAGAAAACTGGGAGGTCTGAAATTTCAGACCTCCTACTAGGAGAAGTGCTCTGGAATGCCACTGTGCATCCTTACGAAAAATGGACTGCGGTTGTGTTACAAGAAAACTGTAGGTTTTTGAAGTAGCCTACTGCAATATTTTCGAGTCCAAAATGTAGGCTAGTCTATTTCTGCAGTAGGTTACTGTGCAGTATTTTATATGAATGCCGTTTTTGCCATGTCTAAAATATTCAAGTTACTATAGAAATGTACCAAAAATTACACTGTACCAAAATTGTCACATTACCAAGAATTTATTGAATTCAATCTTTCAGTGTACTTAGATGATGACATGAACATGTTTCTCGATGAGGGAAGAACTCAACGCCTGTTGACTCCTCTCTACCAGGCAGAAGGTGACCCCAATTCCTACTTCCTTAATCAAGGTTTGACAGTCAGAGTACAAGTTTTTCTTCCAGGTTAGTTATCACTGGGCCAGTCTTGATACTTGTCAGTGTGCTAGTCATAGTAGAAATGCAAGATAGAGTTGCATCTGTTGCTGTAGACAGAAACTCACCACATTCTCAATTCATGACACAGAGAGGGACAGATGACAGCACAAAGAATATAGAGGAAGAGGCTTCCAGCAATACCTCTAGTGCATCACACATTCAAGCCAATGATGGCTTTACTGGGGATCAAACCCTGTTTTTAATTGATTTAATGAGGTGAGGTGTCTTAAAGCAGATAGGAGTGAAACTCCTCAAAGTCTGGCAGAACTGAATAATAGAATCCGGAAGGGTAAATCATCCAAAAAACAAATGTGGAGGGATATGGCAGGCCAGCTCTTAGACCATTTTGGCCAGCTTTTTGCCCCTGACAAAGTTAACAGAAAGTGGAATACACTTGTGGATGCTTATAAAAAAAATAAGGATAACAACTGTAGCACAAGCAGGGGAACTATGCATTTCAAATTCTATAATGAAATGGAATCTCTTTTGGGAGGGAATCATGATGTTGAGTTTCCAGTTGTAGGAACATCAGAGGGAATTTAAAATTCACAGGCCTGAAGTGGTTAATGAAGGAGCATAGTTAGTTACAGTCAGCCAGTCCAGCCCATGTCTTCAGGGAATCACAGTGGACACACCTAGACTGAAGCAAAGACCACAGAAAAACTCACTTGTGGAAGTACTACAAGAGTCAGAGGCTGCAAGTCAAAGGAGACACGAGGAACTGATAAGTCAAATGAGTGTGTCTCAGGTCTCCTTTGAGACTCTAATGAGGGAATATCTTAGCAAGCCTTAAGATGCAGCCAAGTCTGAGTTGTTACTTAATAGATACTGTTTCTCTAATTTTAAACTTTTTAAACTCTTAAATTTTAAACTCAACACAGAGTCTTTTCTAAAAAAAATCCTAAAACACAAAAACAGAAATTAAAGACTGTTTTAACCAACACAGTTATATGTGTCTATTGCTAATAGCACAGAAGAGTATGATTAACTATTGAATGTCTTTGTTCTGCAACATTATATTAGCAGTTCTCGTCCTCCTGGCGTGGACAACCACCTGGATGGTTTTCACAGATGTCTGCAGGATGCGCGTTCTGTCTTCTCTCTCTCGGTGGATACATTCTGAAGCGCATTTGAAAATGAACATAACTTTGCGAATACTTGTCACACAAACACGAGACATATACAGTGCTCAGCATAAATGAGTACACCCCCTTTAAAAAGTACGAATTTAATCAGTAGCTCAATGAACAAAAGAACAATTTCCAAACTTCTTACAAGGCTGAGTTTTATTGAACACTTCTTTAACTCCATAACGTGAAATTAAGGTTAATAATCTAACTTGGGTCACAAAATCTTCAGTTTTAATCAAATTGGTTGAAGCAACAAAAACTACTACATCTAGTATTTTGTATGAGCACCGTGATTTTTAAGGACAGCACCAAGTCTTCTATGCATAGAATGAACAAGTTGGCAACATATTGCA
>JAZGTK010018713.1:0-11716 GCA_036877625.1 Ambastaia sidthimunki | reverse complement strand
GGGATGACTGAGTGAGCATTTTGTGTTTTGAATGAATAAATGAGGACTGCTATCAATTAACGCGAACCGAAAACACTGTATCAAATGCATATATCATAATATCTCTATAATATAAGTTTATAATGTATGATGTCTATCCACCTATTTTCTATATTAATAATCACTTTCTTTTACTTTTCCACTTCTGAAACATAATAGTAATACGATAGCAGCCTTCCTACGCTCTCCATATATTCACGTCATTGTCCAGTGATGATAAAACCGCTACACCTTTGTCAAATCAAATTTAGCACAACGATCCCAAAACGGTTTTTTATTTGTGTCGTCGTGTAAATGAAAAACTGCAATTTGCTTTACATGGCAAACCTGCGTTACGTTTAAGGATCTCTGAGCATCAGCTGGGTAGGTTTTAGTGGAGAATCTGGAGATACATGGGAAGCCTGTTCTTAGAGCGCCCGATCACGTGGTCGTATTGTTTACTTCCACGTTAGTGACGTAAACGTGGTTTTTTGGCGTATAGCAATATGAGCATTTTTACTACTACAATTTCTGATGCGTAAATTCACTTTAATGTACATCATTTGTCGTTGTCTTTTAAACAACCCGTTTTGTTGTGTTTCTGAACTTATTTAAAATAAAAAAACAGATTTTGGGGAACCTGTATTTGGTGTAGAAAATAACTGTTTTAGTTTATTTTATAGGAGTGGTAGAGCTTTTTTAGACTATATTGAATCATACACTGAGATTTATAGTGCTTAGAAACATTTCCTCCGCGTTCATATTACTCCACTTCACCACGTGTGGTTATTTCTTTTCGTAAACATCCATTTCTCACAAAACAGCAGCCGTTCCGTTCTGCGTTTGTCCTCCGTTCGGTGGGGGCGTGGCCAATGTAGCGTGCTCTGATTGGTCGAGACGCACGGGAATGCGGTTTTAAAATTACAGGCAACGCACCGGCTTACAAAAACTTAAATCTACTGACATCTGTTTGCCATATGATTCATGTTATAGACGCAGGACACGTATAAATATTGTGTTGGTAAGTTGACCTAAGAGGATTGTTGGTTCTGGTCTTAATAAAGTGAAAACGAGCTCCTCTTGTTCCTGACTATTATTGTGATATGCTTGATGTCTTTGGACTTTGTGTTCCTACTCAGTGGTAGATTTGGAAAGCTGTATGTGATGCTGGCTGAGCTACATGTTCGTTTGCAAACTGCTGTCTGCTAATAATCATACTAATTTAAGTTTTTTAAAGAAAAGGCAGAATAATAAAAACTGTGGAGGCAAGCCTGAGAACAGTGACCAGAGTTTTTAGGAGAGAGTTTTTATTGACTGTTAGATTCAGAGAGGACCACCATCCAATGGGCTGATGGGATGCTGATGGTCCTACAGCTTGCTATGGCCGAGGTCAACAAGCAGGTATTGTCACATTGTCAAAGGCTTGGATGTCCTTATGATATTCCAACCATATCCCATCAACTTGTTTTTACTTGAATCATTGCTTTGTTGTCCTTCCTAAAGCTTCAATCGGTAATGTTTGTCTCCCACCATCTCTGCCTGAAACATAAAGTTGCAGGTTACTTTACATACTTTTAATTATGTATGTTGAAGTCAAATTAAGCCAAACTGACATTTCTCGGGATATCTGACCTGATGTCTCAAAATATAAATCATTCTGTTGATTGTGTTGCACACTGATTTGTCATGTACTTGCTGAGTAACTGATTTGTGTTCATTTATATTTCAATTCAAGTTAATGAAATACGAATTGCAGCTTTAATGTGTTGTTTGTAATTAAGGCTTGAAATCCCCGAAAGTTGAAAATCATGCAGTGCTATTGAAACCTTATTTTTGCAACTTCAATTCAGTAAAGTGTGTGATTTATGCACCATTTTTTACACCAACAGAATTGTGATCTGTTCGAGTTCACCAACTTGGCCTGGACTTGCATAACGCATACATGCACATGGCTACAATTTAAATGCAATTTAAACAGAGATTATCCACTCCTTCCATAATAGTGCCTGCATACGCTTTAAATGTGTAGAAACGGGGGAAAAACAGAATAACGCACTTAGTCACAAAGTTGGTGTCATGAATTTGTTCCGTATCTGTACATTTTCTGTGGATCGCTGTGCGTAATAAGCTTGTCCCTGTGTTTACTCTGCCTCTGACAGGAATATGGGGACTTTGGAACAGCTTGGAGTGAAGTTTTGGCTGTCTGGAAATACTTCCTTCTGGATATGCTCCAGCTATCCCACAACGATATCTCTCCTCAACAAAACTATGACCTCATCTGAAAAGAGTATGACTGCTTGTTGAAACTTGATTGACACCTTTGTTATGTTCAAGGAGCTTCCATTGAATGAAGAACCAGAGGAGCCCATAACAGCCGTAAGTGCTGCTCATGGCTTTACATCAAGGCCTCAGACTTGGATGGATTTGTTCAATTTTTCTGGAACATTTAACTCTCTAATGTGTGTTCTCTGTCTTATTTTGACTTATAACTACCGATGTTTCAGTTCCTTATTGGTGACATGGAGAGCTCAGAAAAGCTAGAGTCTCTTCCTGCATGTCCTGCAACTCCTCATAAGGCTGAAATCTACTCCAGAGGTAAATTTTGTGGTGAAGGATTTTTCAAGAGACCATCTTGGTAGACTTAAATTCTATTAGACCACAAAATTAGTGAACTGACCTGTCACTAAGCCCCACCCCAAAATGTTGATTGACCAATCAAGGAATTCTGCACTTCTTACTGTTGTTTCCAGGAAAATGGCACGATTCTTTCCTCCCTGGGAATTCAGTTGCTAACTGGATGGAATTAAAAACACTGTTTTGTATTGAAACTTCTGCAGCTCTGTTGGGCTGTGATTTATGTGTAAGTAGATGTTGGGCTTTGCCACTGTAGTACTGGGGGTAATGAAGTTTATGAGCCTGGCTTGTTTAAACTTGCGGGGCTGTGGAAAAATACCATCCTCTACACAACTTAAGTATAAGTCAGCTAACTGACTCATTGGTATTGGGGAATAGAAGAGAATGAACTGTTCCTGTTATAAAGCCAGTCTATTTTTATAACCATTTTTCTATCAATGAACATTTGTCTACATTACTTAGAAGGCTAGTAATTTTAGATTTTAAATCTCTGTGGTACAGTGTAGAAAATTTCAGAGCTATAAATTTTTCTTAGTGTTCATAATGTGTTTAGTCCACATGATGTCTGGTTGTAAAAAAGAAAGAAAACCCCCATTTGTGTTTTTCTTTATATCTGGATTTTGATTGCCTTTGTACCACAATAGAAAAATAGCTCTGTGGTAATATGGCCATTCTGTGCCATGACGAAATTGTGGCAAAAATCTTTTGTTTATAAAAAACATATGAAAAACATATATAATGTATAATATAGGGTTAAACAACATCATTTTGACTAACTGTTGAACTGTTTCTGAGATAAAGAGAGTGGTCAGAAGGGGTTTTTGTTTTTTGATTTGAGTCTTTTGATAAAGTCTAAGAATGATCTGGCCCTCGTGTACTCGCTGAACAATCCCAGTTGATCTCTGAAGTACACAGCCTTTACTGACCTCAGGCACACTGCCTGCAACAGCTGCTCCTCTGTTTTTCTGGTAAATTCACAATGTCTTGTAGTCTTTAAAATTGACAACTTTACATTTGCATACAATTGGAATTAACTGCTGCATCTTTTTAAAGAGAAACAACAATGTGAATACTGATTAATTTCTGTTTTTGTATGTTCAGATAGCGACGTCGTTCGTCAGGGCAATACAGTTGGGAGGAAAGGGGTACGCCCCACCTGGGACCCACCCTTTGAGGAAGCATGTGAAAGGTTTATTGGAATTTCTCAATATTGTTGACCAGCGTCAATACATTTTGAGAGAAACCCCTAATACAAGGTATGATATAATTTTTCCTTCAACCTTTTCCTGTGTTTTAGCTCTATGCCCAGTCTAATTAAATAATGAGTCAAGAAACAGACCAAGTTTATTAATCCAAAATGGAGTATAAGCAAATTGCATGTTGTTCTGGCAAATTGTTATGGTGTTCCATGTAACAGGCCTTGTTGTATGCTGCTTGTATGCAGCAAATATAGTCATCCGGTTATTCTATGCATACATATAATTCGTATGCTATGCTCAGTATACATACTACATATTGTAGTAATAGTACAATTTGTTATATTTTGAACCTTGTCACTGCTTTGAATCAATAATTAAGTACGATCATGACCTGGCTTTGCCCTCACTTGTGTCTCGCTGTGATTACTTCAAGCTTTTGAGATTTATACAACAGATTTTGTACCACCTTGCTTTGCCGCAAGATGATACACCTGCTCTCTGTAGGCCTCGTCCTATCTTGAAAACAAATCCAGCACTGCTTCCTCACATCTCACGAGCCCTTTACCTGCCATCTTCTGTGAAAAGCAACCCCTAATGACGTCTACGGCTGTATTATTGAAATCGCTTCAATTGTTCAAGCATGTTTATCTGTAGAACATCAAAGTGCGTTGTACTGAACAGCAAATGGCGGCAATGTCCCTCCCCAGTTTGATAACTTTGATTAAACGTCATAAGAGATATTTTCCTTGTTGAATCACACTTCAAAACATCCAAGCAAATCTCCACAAGACGTTTGGCAGCACAACACAAACTCGGTGCTAAACTAAAGAGATGATTGGGTTATTCAAAGAGGACACAAGGTCATTTCCTGTAGTGCATCGATGTACTTAAACTGTGGTTTGATGGAAGTGTCTTGAACCTGCAGCGTCAGGCCCCGTTCACCACCAAGGAGATCGTGAGCGCAGAGCCAAGTGTTCTTTCATCGGCCTGCTGCCCTGCCTGCACGGTTCCTCACCTCCTCAAGACCTTCTGGAGTACCGGATTACCACACACAAACACTTCTGACAAAAGAAAAAGGGGCTTCTCGTACGGCTCACTGCCGTTTTCCCAGATGATTTTGTTACTGTAATTCTCTCTCACAAATGCAAAGTCAGGGATTCTTTCCCACTAAAGCCCAAATGTTTTTATTTGTGTATGTGTAAATATGTAAAGAGATTAAAGTCCGGTAGAATATGGAAATAAGTGCTGGACTGGCTGTAAAACCACTTGGACTCAGCTAGACCAGATGTTTACATTGGTTAAAAGATTGTTGCATTGGACTTTAAATGCAGATTATATATGTATGAGGGTTGTCGATTGAGTCACCTAATATGCTGCTGATTAATCAAATTAATTACAGTTCATCCAAAATAGAAATATTAGCTCCAGGTGAAGTTTATTTAAGACATAATGACAATATGTCATATCTGTGTTAAGTAGACATTAGAAAAAGTGTCTTAATAAACCAGTATATTATTTCCATATCATTAAAGATAAACTATTTATTGTGGAATTAAGTTAAATCTACTTATTTTTACAATTTTTATTTGTTTGTCTGTGTCAGCTTGCAGAGGAGCAGCTCTCTTTTATTATTTTAAAATTGTTAAAAAAAATTGTCCTAATTGAGTGTTTAATTTGATTTGTTTTTAACTAAAGGTTTAACCTTATATTTTTATCCTCTAATAATCATTTGTATTTTTGCTTTATGAATTTGCAGGTCAGACTTCACTGAATACTAAATGTTGCACGCAGCAAAAATTAGACACACATGCAAACTACCATAACAGAGAAGCTGGTTCCAAGCTGGTGTCTAGTATCAGAGCTGCTCTGGTCAAGGGCCGCAGTGGGGGACACCCAGTGTACTTTGCAACAGAGGACACAGCCAATGACATCAAGGAAAGAATAAGCCAGATATGCACCACACAGATGCAGTCAGCGACTGGCACTGAAATCAGTCCAGCAAGGGTAAAACATAGGGAGTTTATTTGTGATGTGCTAATGCCTGCAACTCGCCAAATACCTTTTCCAGTATTGTTAGTAAAACCACACTTGTTTATGATGCTTTTTAGCTCATGGCATATGCTATAAACCACTCAATTGTGTATGGGGCCAGAGAGACTGTAAAAGTACTGATGACCCTTATGACTGAAGAGGCATTAGCCCCGCCCTGCAGGAACAAGGCGGAACTGCTCTCAGATCATGCAGTTCTTAATGGGAGCACTTGTGCATGTCTTCTCAACCTTTACAAGTAAGTTTTACCAATGCAAAAGAAAGTTGTTAGATGTATTCTTTCCATTAAATTTTTTTTTAGTTTTGTTTCTTGTTTTGATGTAGTATTTAATTTTTTTTGTTTCATTGAAATTTATATATATATAAATCATATACTTGTTTTTTATATATAAAATGTATATTCTAAATACATAGGTTTTGTTTACCAATTAAAGCGTGTATTTATTTTGCATCATGTAATTTTGATTTGCAATCCAACAACTTGGATTCTCTTTCTACTTTGTGCTTACAGATCTCCAGAAGCTCCCATGGGATCTTCTCCAAGCCTTTACGGAACCACATTTTCAGCCAACAAGAAAATATCAAGTCCAAGGTAAAGAATCATCGGGGTCGTGGGCAGAGATCCTGGCCTCAAATAGCGGTTAAGCAAAATTGAATGTGACATTTGATTTTTAAAACAGAGGGTAAGTAATGCGCTTTCACAAGCTATATCATGTAGTTCCTTTGCGTTGTATTGTCCAAAAATTATACAGTCTTCTTTTAATGTCCTGTGCTTGTTCAGTGTTTCATATGGTATATAAAAACAACCACCAAGTGTGTAATTTACTATTGTACACTACGCCCCAGACTCTACCCAATAACCTCTGGCAGTATGCATGCTCCCTGCGCCCCATAATCCTCCGAGCTATCTTAACCAAACACTTAAAATGTCATGCTAGCCTTGGAGCACTGAGAAAAGAATAATTACATTTTCATGTGCTAAGATATTGTGATTGTGTTTTTGTAAAGTTATTTATCTATAGATAGAACTACTTGTTTTTTAGAGACTGTATCTTGAATGTATGTATTTTGTCTTACCGATAGGATAAATCTTTTTAAAGGCAATGATAAATGGCAGGGTCTTTTTTTAAGAATGGCCAATTTGACCAACAAAAAGCAATGAACCCTCTGTGAACATGAATGCTAGGCACATTTGGTTAAATGGCTCCTTTATTTGATTGCACTAGCAGATGTCTCTTTAGACCTTTACTTTCTGGCCGCCTTCCTGTGTTAGTGAGCAGTAATGGTCCCCGGGCAGCTCAGGGCTTCCTGAACTGGATGGGCGGAAGCTTTCTGCATCAATTTCACTTTGAACGTGCCATATCAGTGACGTTACTCAGCTAGCATGGGAAACTTGAAAGGTTATTGGTTCCTGTTGTCTGCAGAAAGACTTTATTCTGTCATACTCCACTAGTTTCATCACAGACTGACGTTGATTGGCACGGTGGGAGAGATCAAGAGCTTTTTCTAGAAGGTAGACTGTGGAAAGTCCTTTATAAAGTCCTTTAAAGTACCTTTATTCTGTGTATGGTTATGTAGTCCATTTAATGAACTTGTAATGAACTCACCCCCAATCTCAGCCAATACTCTACGGGCCAGTATTGAACTTTATTTCATTGTTTCTGTTAACGTTACAAAGTGCATATAAAGAAGATAAGTGCATAATTTTTGTATATTTTTGCCCACATTAAAAACACACACAGCTCTCGCGTGATCCAATCACAAGGGCTAAATACAGGTAAACAGGGTTCTAGATGATTTTTTTATTTGATTATTAAAACCGCAGTCACTGCAGAGGTAATCAGAAATGCATATGAAAGCATTGCATTAGCAGTGAAAACTACTGCGATGTTTAAAGCATACATGGAGGAAATGGTCCTATTTGTTCTGACTTTCTGTGCTATCAACACACAGTAACAGTGATGTATGTAGTCATGAAATTGGAGGCCCTCCAATCAAAATCTGATCACAAGTGGTCATCGGAGACTCATTTGAGACACGTTTCTAACGCGTCTAAATGCAAATGTCTCTCAGTTAAATACTTATGACCAGGTCACCTAAGGCTGATCTTGAAACCAGGTGTAAATAGGGCTGTAATACCTCTGCTACTGGTGTTTCCGTGTAGCCATAGGACAGCTGGTATATTGGTGTTATTTCATGTATCAGACACACCTGTTTTTATTGAAGGATTAATGATGACTTGTGTATTAAAGTGGGTTGCATGTCAGAGATTTCCTTGGACAGTATGTTAGCTTTTAACCAGAATTGCCCAGCATACCATATAAGAACGGCTCCCATAAGAAAACTCCCAGTCTGAGTGACTGCTTTTGCTTATTGGTGCTTAGTGCAGGTTTTTAGAGCACTTTCTTTAATAAGGCTTTGATCCTCTGCGAAATACACCCACCACCCTGTCTTTCTCAATGCTTTGAGACCCCACCCAACTATGCCTGCAGTATTTTTTTACTTTTTTTTATTTTGCTGAATTCTACTCTCCTACTGCGGCCGGTTAGCCAGAAGGGAGGGAGTCTTGAATCCTGATAATCCTTAGCAGGCACAGATCAAAGACCCCCAAAAAGCGAATCAGCGGTTCTGTGGGACCCTTGAGACCTGTGAAGTTCACTGCGCCTGTATGAGCTACCATTTTCTTATTTCATGCTCCTCACGTTGGCCCCTAGACCGCAGTGTTTAGCTAGCTATAATGTTTTTAGATGTGGTTTTTCCAACCCCTGTATCAACAACAAGTGTGAAAGAGTTTGGGACTGGCTATCAGCAGTGTCACTTGCTCTAAAGAGCCACTCCTACATTCTCCCTACATCATGCGTTCATTGATCATATTTATGTGTTTAGGGTCATTTGTTCTTAACAGCATGTTTACCTTTTTTAGTTAGCATGGCATGCCATTCGCTCTCAGTTTGCTTGTACATACAAGGATGCTGATCTGCCCCTCAACCCCTCTACCCAGAGTATTGGAGTTTCCCAGTCAGCTTCCCACCTGTGTGCACGCTACACCCAAACAAAGCATCACTGTTGAGAAAAAAGCTTGACTCTACTGGACTAGATAACAGACTCACAGGTAGCATCTTTATCAAGGGGCCAAATGCCATAAATTGTTAAAGTTGCGTTTTGTGGCCTTTGTCAGTGTTTATTCGTTTTCTGTACAGTAGTGTTCTCCTAAAGTTTACATGTACATTTAAGCATTTGGCAGACACTTTTATTCAAATCGACTTACAAGGTGAGGAAAACAAAGAAGCGATAAATCGTAAGGAGATGGACTTAACCTTTAGTAGATAATCACATTTAACATGTCTGTCTTTAAAGAAAAATTGACCTAAATACTGATGCCTCATGCTGCACTGGACAGACATTAGTCCAATCATTTGCTGTCTGGAATGAGAATGTAGCAAATCAGTGGCTGTGGTGAACTAGGGCCTTTTATATTTAATAGCCCAAAAAACTTTTGTGCCCAGCCCACACTTCCTGTCTCAATACAAAATGGCACCAACACGGCAGAAAAACCTATGGTGGTTAATTTCATGTCTTATAAAAACAAAGGAGGAAAAAAATACACTAAAGGAGGGGTCTCAGTTCTTGGTGTACTGAATAACCATCATGCTTGGTCTGTTCACTGTGCGCACACTGTTCACAGTGCCTCCTTTCCCTGACGCCACACAGTCGGCAAGATGCCCAGGACCACCTCCACAGCTTCGGCCTTGATCCCTGGCTGGTCCCTTTTTGGGGACTGGTACTTAAGATCAATCATTAAATGATTCCAGATCCCATAAACATGGCTGTCCCCAGGTATGTTGTAAAAACTTTAAGAACACACATTCTCGTTCACGTTCAACCTTCCTCACCCCCTTCTCACTGACTTTTTGTGGGAACATGGGCTTTGCTTCACCAAGTTATATGACAAGTGTTCATGTAAACATTGTCTGTTAAACTGCAGACTAACGTTGATTTGATTTCATTTTAACCTTTTCTACCCCTTTGTCCTGAGCTTGCTCTCCTCTTCTTTTTTATTCTTTGTTGTTTGACCCTACTCTCAAAGTCCAACGTTTCACCTTTTCCCCCCGTTTTCAATCTTATTTCTTCAGTGGATGTGGACCCAAAGGCCACTAAATCCATGCCTGATGGTCCAGGCCAATCTGGTCTGGGGAAACATAGTGGACATGCCTGGAACAGAACAGGTGGGGAGAGGATTCAGCCAGCACAGCACCGAAGAGCAACTAAGACCTCCAAGAGAAAGCTTGCCAAATGAGAGTGCATTTAACTGGGTAGGGAAGAGATTCAGCTCCCTCAGAAACGACCCCCTGCCAAAGGTCCTATTGGAAGACCGGGGGAAAAGAACAATAAATCTAGAAATGCTCCATTTTAGCTTTAGGGTCACTTGTTATTTATTAGTAGTTTAAATGCATTTAATGTTCAACAAGCCAAGATCACATTAACAGGGGCTACTTGACT
The DNA here is from genome assembly GCA_036877625.1 of Ambastaia sidthimunki. NCBI lineage: Eukaryota > Metazoa > Chordata > Actinopteri > Cypriniformes > Botiidae > Ambastaia > Ambastaia sidthimunki. The sequence continues at coordinate 1,316 of JAZGTK010018713.1, read as the reverse complement.
TTGTAAGGGCTCTCTTCCAGAGAGTTTCTGAAGGTGTCTGTGTATATATTTGTGTATGCATGTTTGGGAGAGAGAGAGAGAGAGAGAGAGAGAGAAAGAGGGCTGTAGAAAGTTCTGAGTAGATTTGGCAGGAAAAGAACTTGTTTTAAAGCAAAGGATGATTTAGTTGCAAATTGTGTTCAAAGTACCTTTCATAATGTATTTTTTTGCTTGTTTCTTTTAAAAGTACTCGCTCATTGCAGACTTGAATTGATTTTTATTTCAGTTTTTAAATTATACAGATATGTACTGTCATGTTATGTCTGGGATGACATGCAAGAAGAAATAATGGTTACAGAATGCAGATGTTTGTAAGATGCTCTGGCTTCAACCCTGCCAGCATGGCCTGTATACTCGGCCAATCATGCACCTTAACACTGCAAAAAACAGAGCAAAACAAATTTATCACATAGAATTAGAAAGGTGCTTGTTTACTAACAGAGATATCTGGATGATATTACATTCTCTGCAAACAGCTTCAAACAGTATAATCTGGGCTCCCAGTCTGATCAGGTTGGATTGGTACCTGTCAACAGGTCAACCAGGCTAGGTCACCAGCAAACCAGTTTTTTCCAGCAAGCTGGATAAGCTTTTATAAGATTTATAAAAGTATACTATTGGCTTATAATTACCTACCATAACTAATAACTTAATTTTCCAGCTGTTAAATGTCATCTTTTACTTGATTTTCATTCCAGTTTTTAAATCATACTGGTTTGTTTTTATACTGGTTTGTTCTTATAATGTGCAGGATCAAAGGGTGGCTGCACAATCTTTGACTTTCTAACAAAAAAGTATGCTTTGGACTTAAGAATATCAGTGGGGAGAAAGCTGATAAGAAACTTGGCAGTGCTTACTGTCTATGTCCCTCCTACCCATGGGAATGACATCATCTGCACTACGACGTTTATCCCTCATGCTGAATCCATTCAGAGTGTTATCTGTCCCATACAGTGGCAGCACAGGGTAGGTCTTATTTTCCGTCCCAGAAGACCTCTTTATTCCTTTGTCCTGGTGGAACAGGGAAGCACATTAGAACCTGTGTGACAACCACCTGCCTTTACTTCAGTCCTCTAAGCAAACAGAAGCAGCTAACTAAACACACAAAGCTAAACCCAAAACATTGTTCTATCATCAGGCTTCTTTTAGTGCATTATGTGCAATTCTGAAACCACACCTGGAGATGTTTAAGTTAATTTGAACAACACACACCCAAGGGCAAACTCAAGATCTCTCTCCATAACTGCTCCCAAACTGCTGGCGCAAAGCCGGTGCAC
>JAZGTK010018712.1:0-11716 GCA_036877625.1 Ambastaia sidthimunki | reverse complement strand
CTTGTCTCTCTTTGTCCAGACATGAATATGCAAATGTCTATTATAGAGCTTGACTCATAGGCCCAAAAATAGCATGAAGTTTCCATGGGAACATGGATTTTTCACAGAACTCTGATGTCAATCGAGTGGTTTTGCTCCAAACAACCGAAATAAGTCTGAAAGATTTTTCCAAACACAGACGCGTGTCATTTGTAATGTTGCTGGATGTCAAACTATGGCGTTTTTTAAAAGCACATCCTCTAGGTTTTAATGTGCACACAAAAGATGACAACATGGGAGTAAAGATTCCTGGACAAACTATTTTCTCAAGCAACATTTGGACACATGACTGAAGTGAAACTCGTCTGATTACTGATGATGCAGAAATAACAAATCTGAAGGCTCATTTTAAAGAAGAGAGAAAAGCTTTTGATCAAAGGTACGTCTTTGTTGCTATTTCAGTATTTGATAAAAGGCCTGATGCATTTAAACTGATGAAACCTCAAAGCTGTGTCGTGTGTTAATCATACTGCTGGAATTAATGGCTTGTTATCAGGAGTGGTGTTACTGTAGTAAAAACCTTTATTAGTAAAAATCTTATTTCTTTTATTGTTGAAACTTTTGGGTATACAAGCTTACAAAGCCATTGAAAGGATTTTAGTTAAACCTGTAGTATTGATGTTTCATGGTTGACAGAAACTAGGTTTTTAGTGTTTCTGTAGAAAAATGAGAGGTGCTATATATATAACTTTATATCTCTATTTGTTTATGAACACTGTGATGTTTGTTAGACAGTAAACTATGGTACTATAGTGAAGCTTTGTCTAAATGATGAGCGTTGAAGTCTTGCCCTCTTCCTAAGCTGGTCAAAAACACTTCAGTAACAAGGAAAACATCAATGAATATCTCTGCATGCTGTGTTTGCCGATAACTTATTGATTGAGAGATAAAACAACTGAGACACTCTGAGCTTCTGTTTCAGAAAAGATAAAGTACTACAAGATTATCTTTCAGATGCGACACTCGAGATGCTCTGAAAATACACGTCTATCAGAGTATCTGTCAGAAACGAGAGATTAATCTTACAATCTCCAGCGAACATGCCAGTTTGTCTCAATTTTGCTCAGGTCGATGGCAATACTCTGAACTCTACCACACTGCATGTAAGAAATGTATCATATTGACCATGTTGATTGTAAGTTGGTAAGTTTAGGAACCATATGTGACCCGTGCTGGCAAACTGAGTCACAATGAGCACATTTTTCAAGTAGAGTTCTTGTTTTCACCCCCTTCAATAAAAAAAACCCTTAAAAATGATGTATGGTTTGTTGGTATCAGAAAACAAATGAATGAGCATCTTTTGTTGAGAAGAGAGCAGGAAAAAAACAGCAATTTCTCTTGGATTATTAAAACAAACAACAAACAAAAGAAAGAATTAGGAAGATATACACCAGAAAACTTATTTTAGATGTTTAACTGCTATTTGAAGAATTGGGATCCAAAACAAGAGCTTAATGAACTCTTATGAACTTAATGAATTTTTGTGAAAGCTTTAAGACGTTTCACTTGTTTTGCCTTTAGCTCATTTCCTCTCATTTTGCCAACACAGGTCACAGATACAGTTTGATTTTTATGTGACAAAGACATTATCAAACAAGTGTATTTGTAATGTATCAAAAGACTTATTTTTATTTTTAAATTTAGCTTTTCTGCATCCCTGTATCGCCAATCAAAATTACAAACAATATCCCGGCGTTCCTCTCATCTGCCATTGGTCAACAAACAAACAGTCCTGAACAAACAGTACATCATGGGTTGAGCAAATGTTGATGTTTTGGGCTTGTCAGGATGTCCCAGCAAACACAGCACTGTTTTGATAGCATCACAGTGTTTACATTTTTTGAGAAATGGCTTATTTATTGTTGTTTTGCAGCACTAGGGCTGCAAAGTCTGGGAATTTTGGAAACTTTATGGGAATATATGGGAATTATGGTAGACAGATGAAGACCAACATGTCGAGGAAGCGAATATGATTATGTCTGTATATGACACAGATTGAAAAAAACCCATAAAATGTTCAATTAATTCTCGTATATTCCTGTAATATTCCAACTTGGAATTTTTCCAGAATTCCCCAGCTCAGTAACCCTACTCAGCACTAACATTTTTAGAAATAATTTTAAAGAATGCATTTCCATGCTTTGGTTGTGTTCACAGGACAATCTCTGCAGAAAATAAAGCATGTCAGAGGTTTATGAAAGCTGAAGGAGAGGCCAGCACTCAGTAATAAACACCTGTATTAGCTGCAGAAATTCCTCAAGGCTGTGATGCACTATGAGGCTGTGGAATAAGGATTAGTTGCATGGCCACGCAGAACAGAGTCTGGTTTTATTTCATAGCCTTTGTTGACTTTGACATTTAAAGTTATTCAAGGTAGATTTATATACACGTGAATGTTGCCATGTTTGCTTAATGAATAAGGTGCTACAGTATGTAATATTTGTTTGTTTTGCTCCAGTAGCTCATACCTGCAGCATGTTTGTTATCATGTATGGAGGAATATTTTTTGAGGAGCAGAAATGTTATGAGTGTAAAAGCAGGAAATTGAGTCATTATGTGCAGATAAAACTGATTGGCTGATGACAACACACGCACACTTAACTCCAAGAGGCCTAACCCTTACTGTAAACCTACTGCTAAATCTGATTGGTCGATAGTAATGCCAATAAGAATAAACCAGGATGAGCGTGTTGTGCTCAAATAAATTGCATATTTGGCATTTTTGCAGCCGAATAAAGCTGTAGCAATTGATTTAGCAGTGATTAGTTCACAGCCTGACAGCCGCACAAGCAGATAATTGTCACTCATTTGCTGTTCAGCTCTCAGCAGACGTAATGAACGGAGTAATCAGCACATCCTCAGGCTGCTCAGACTAATTAAAGAGGCAGAGTGTTGTGACAGGGTCACCTCCGACACTGGCACCAAACCAGCAGACATACAGTACCGCTCACCTCCGGCTGCTTTCATGATACACATGCAGCATCTGTCACCATTTCTGTGTCCCTTCAGTTTCTATATGATCCTGATCGTTGATGCATTAAAGATACCATGAAATTCTTATATTTTATGAAACATTGCAGTGTTTATAAACAAAGGCTTTAAAAGTTAAATTATTCATGATGTGCAAAATCACTTGTGGCCCTCTGGAACGAATGACCTTCTCTGATGATGTCAGTCAGACGGCTTGGGCGGAGCCAAACAAAAAAGATATTTGCACTATATCCCAAGTCCCTAAAGCTATGTGTTGTACAGTTATTAATTACTGAAAATATTGACATTTGGTATTAAGGCTCCTGGTCATTATGTATCTTGTTGTGTGTTAAACATAAGAGCAGTCTGAACGTTCTGCGTTACATCTTTATGTTCCTTGCAAGAAAGAAAGTCATCCAGGTTTAGAACGACTCCAGCGTGAGTAAATGATTCCATGAATTTCACCCACACGTCATGGCATTTCATAACTATTAGGCCCATTAAGACTTTATTTAACGGCCAGCTAGTGTTAATGTTGCTCTTTAAACCTGCACGCTGGGTGTCACCCAGTTTTTATTACCCAGATGAAACACCCCAGTTCCCTCATGTCACTGTAAACTCAGAGTCTGATGTGAGCTCACGTTGTATATTTCAGTGCACTTTAATCAAAGTTATTGCATGTGGTGAAATGGCTCTTAAGTATGAGGGTCTTCAGTGTTCCACAGTGGGGCGTTTATACTGTCACAGTGCGAGCTCATTGCTTACTGCCTAAGCTTCGTGTTTGCATGTAAATGCAGGTCATATTTCCAAGCATCTCAGCATTGGTTTGATTTAACAGCTGCAGAGTTGCACACGTGCAAACAGAACAGAGCCAAAGACGCAGCAACACTCCCATAATACTGCTGACTCCAGATCAGCTGATTCCCAGCGAGAGAATCACGACTTCTAATCAAATGAGGACGATCTTCCCGCCCCACACACACACACACTCTCTCTCTCTCTTGGTTTAGGTGTGTATAGGTTTGACCTTGTGTACATCTAAGGCTACAATATAGCTATTGAGATTGTTGAATGCATGTCATCAGCTCCTGTGAAGAAAGATGGTTTTGTTATGGTTTGAGTTTTATTAACTTCACAATGTAGCAGCGTGTGAAGCCGGACGATTGGAAAGGATTGTAAGACAAACTCGTGAATTCGTCCTTCAAAAAAAAACATCAGCTCACTGGAAAGATGGTTGAATGCATCACTGGCATTTTCTTTAATTATTCTTTAATCGATTAATTGATATATTCCTTATCTTTTTATTTTAATAATATCATAAATTATTTTTTTTACTTTTTGTGAAAAATGTAAGTGATGCTTGTCTGTGCAAAAGTTGCCACCATAACTTATTTTATAAAGCGCTGTGGGCAGTTGTTAGGGCATTGCTATGTTGTTGCTATGATGTTCCAAGTGGTTACTAGGGTGTTGTCAAGCAATTGCTAGGGTGTTATTGGTGGTTGCGTAGCAGTCCTTAGGTTATTTTAGATGGTTCTGAACAGTTTTCTTGAATGAGCATAACTGAAACATGATCTAATCATTCCTGTAGCTCAACCAGTAGAGCATTGCATTAGCAAAACAAAAGGTTGTGGGTTCGATTCTAAGGAAACACATGTACTAATCAAATGTATACCTTGATTTTACTGTGACGCACTTTTGAATAAAGAATCTGCCAAATACGTAAATGTAAATGTAAATTGTATTAAGCCTCTGGTCAGAGCTGCATGGCTCAGCGTAACATTCATCCACGGATAAAGACTTACAGCTATGATGTCACGTAGCCTCTATTACAACCATAATATCATCAGCTTTTATGGGTTTTTCTGTGCGTGAGAAAATACTTCTAAATCCTTTCATTGCCAAAGGCTCATTGTCATACATCTGTGCTTCCAAAACAGAACTATTCAGAGAATTAATTCTCACAATTTTGCCTCGTCTCACCTCGAGCTCTTTGACAGCAAAATCCCACTTTGCACTTATAACCATTGTGAACATAATCTGTCTGTGCGGACCTCCGTCGAGTAATTTCATTTCCACAGCCTCATTCTATGAGGGATTTCTCATCCTTTGCTTTTTAACTTGGTGAAACATGCTTGTGGCTAAGATTGTGTGTGTGCATGTGATGTAGGTTAAGATGTATTTAACCGGACCGGTACATCTCATAATGAGTTTGCATCATGGACATGTAATGTCGGACTGTTCATTTGATTGTGAAGAGGGCAGGAAGTGGGGGGGTGAGGAGGGGACTGTGTTTAAAACATGTAAGGGCACTTTTGAGCTTGCTCCAGTTAAGGATTACAGAGAATGGAGAATCTGCATTATCTTCATGGGCTTAGTACCACAATTATCCCCCCGGTCTGATTTCATTTGTCTAATGTTATAAAGGTCCTCTTGAAGTTATGTAAGGATAACCTCCACAAATCTCTAAATGAATGTATTTTTCCTTTTTTTTAAACAAAAGACATATTTAGACAAGTTTGTCTGAGAGCCACAGTTGTCCAGCGGTGTGTTCCTGCCGTTCTTGCGTCGGCAGTCAGGAGTGAGCGCTCGCCTGTAGCGTTCTGACCCGACAGTCAACATGAAGTACAAGAAGTTTTTCACGCTAATGCAGGCGGCTGTCGGCATCGTGCCTCTCAACAAACGAGAATTTCTTCCACCTCCTCGACGACTCTGGAAGTCTCATGAGTAAGTGTGTTTGTATTTCTGTTTCTGTGTGTGAGTGTGTGTGTGTGTTTCAGAGAGCGCAGAGAAAATAAAAGATGGTCTGATGCCAAGAGTCACAGCTCACAGAATTGCTGACGTGGTTATATTTGGTCTATATTTATTTCATCTTTATGCTAATGAACTCAAACTGGTCTCCATGGAGAAAAGGCAAATACTTTTCCATCAAAGACTCGTGATTCGGTGAGCAATGTTTGTTTAAAATGAGATGGATTTCTGAATATCAGATTCTGGTGGGCGGCCAGATTTCATTCAGAATGAACAATAAAATTGTGAAAATATTACATTCTATAATCTGAATCTTTGGTTAATATTCATTGAATTTCTCGCATCAAAGCTTGGCGGTTTATAGTATTTTGTCTTTCCCATAATGCATCATAATAGTCTATTTTCAGCAGTTTATTAAGACCCATAAATGGGCATAAATATATTTATATAATCATAATTTAAAAGCTTGAATCGTGGTCTTCATTTAAACTTAGGTTTGTCTTTTCATTATGATGTCCTATGTGAATTGGCTTCTTTGAATTAATTTGCATACCTAATTGTGATTGGTCTGTTCTGTTTAACTATTTATAGAAACTATTTATGGAAACTATTTATGTGTTGTCAAGTGTGATGAGACCTTCTGATTGTCATGACAACAACAAATCTGATGTAGTTTACACAGAAAGTCTAAGCCTAACTTAAGCCTTAACTCATCCTAAACTTAGCTTAAACCTTTACGCTTACGCAGTCTTGTAAGTGCTTAAAAATCAATAAAGAATATTTACATCCCATAATTTCAGCTCAAGGTCCTGATTTGAGGAATATTTTTAATAGCATGTTTAGAGGAGAAAAGAGTTCATGTTGCTCACAGCTTTGGCAATGTAACGTTTGAGAAGAATATTGTGTTTGTTTTAGTCCTGTGGGTGGAAATGTCATGCAGGGGTCAGTTCAGCGCTGCTGGAGGGCAAGTGAAGAACGTTCTCAGGGCAGTTCAATGCTGTCACTCATAACACGGATACTGTCAGCAGTTTCAGACAACCAGAAGCAAACAATCTGTAAAAGAAACTAGACTTTCATTTTCTGCAGAATATGTGATTGTTTGCCAAATACTTCACAATACTTCACAATACACCCTAATTCACAATAACCACTGAAAAGGTCACTTAGCAATTTTTTCTCTCAAAGTCATCAAAAATGTTTCTGCAGTAACGTTAGTAGAATGTTTTTTTAACATTATCATATATAAAACATTATACTTAAATTGTTTGTGGAACATTTTTAAAATGTTAAAGAATTAAATACAAGTTTAAATAATGTTCACACAACCACGCAATAATGTTAATACAACATCTAAACAAACAGACTATTTAGGTTACCAGGAACATTCATAAAATGTTTAACTGTTTTGTAACTAATGGAAATGTGAGGGAAAACTTCAACCTAAAATTGTTAGCGGGGTTTGTGTCCATGCATGTTTGTAAAAATAAGCATTTGTGTCACATCCGCATGCTGGGGGAGATTTACAGAGAGACCCCCGACAGGAACTCACTGTGCTGTTGGATGCTAGTGTGTGCTGCCTGGTTTATGTGTAAGAGAACATGGCAGCTGGAATCAGGGCTTACGGGCTGGATCTGTGTGTGTGTGTGTTCGGGGAGGTGGGGAGGACAGTTGCCATTGGCTGACCGGCTCTTGGGCTGCACCTGTTGTCTGTGTGTGTGAGTGTAGGGAGCTCACAGGTCCTACGCTACAGAGTGAAGGCAGCAAGCTCTCTCCTACTCTCTCCCCTCCTCTTTTTCTCTCTCTCTTTCACCTCCTCTCGCCCGCTCGCATCACTTTCCACACCGACAACATCCAGGGACCCAGATCTCCTCTCCTCCATCTTCTCTCATCTTCTTCTCTTTCATCCCGTCTGTCTGTCCCTCCTGAGGTGTCACCATGCGTTTGGGAATTTCGGGCTTCATAACGGATATCCTCAGCACCCCCAGTAACATCTGCTTCTGCTGGGCAGATGGAAAGGTAGAACATTCTTCTGCTCTCCACCGGAGAACAGGAGAGGAACTTGTTTTTTGCACTTTTCTCTTTGCGCGGCTTGTTGCTTTGCTGTTTCGTGGATTTGAACAAGCTGGTTTTGCCTGTGAGATGCTCTGTGATGGTGTTAAAATAACTGTGTGTGTTTTTGGCAAGCGTGAGTGTTTTGGTGTTGATGTGTTGAGTTGCAGCGACTAGCTGTCACAACATATGGCGAGAAAGAGCAAAGACAAAGATACACAGACTTTTAGTTAATCTAGTCTAGTAGTTAGTGTCAGTCTTAATGACCAACAACTAGAGGAAGATGTCGTAGGTTACAAACAGTTTTGTTTTGTTATGCTCAACTACTTAAAGGAATCGTATCATATTCTTGTGCATTATATTTTAGGTCTCCTGAAGACGTAAGTCTTAAGATTTGTGAGGAACAAACAGAAGCTTAAATATTAATTTGCGTTTGTGTTTATGTTCTATAAAATTCTCTTAACATTATCAATAAATGTTCTTGCAGTAATGTTAGTAGAACATTTTTGTGTTTTTAGCTAGAATGTGTTTAGAATGTTTGAGTAACGTTTCTATAACCAAGCAATATTGTAATACAACATCTAAAAAATTGATCGTTTTAAATGTTCCTAGAACTCTCAAAATAACATTTTTAACGTTTTTGTTACTTAATGAAAATGGACGTCTGTCCAGCCTAAAATTGTTAGCTGGGCAGCTTCAGCTCGTATGATGTAACCATCAGGTGAGTGTTTAGAGGTTGTCATATATTCTAACAATATATATGTTTTGTAACAACATGTACATCAAAACTTCATTATATGATAGTCAATGTTCACCAGTGTCCAGCATTTTTGAGAAGGTTATTAACAGCATGACATTGAGTTTGTTGTCAGTTTTGAAGGGCGTGAGACTCTGTTGGTGACATCAGGCTTGACATCAAATAACTTCAAACGTGTTTGTCTCATTATTGGCATGTGAACTCAATGTGACGCACTATATTTTAAATCTACACAAACTCCATTTTGATTTTTGTTTCTGTGTGTGTCTGGACAGCTGCTTTAGATTAGAGAAGGTATTATAGACGGTGTGGGGCGTTGGCTCAGAAGTGCAAAGGATCATGGGAATAATTTATTTGGTACCTGTTTAGCAAAGCCGCTGTGTCTTCCTGTGACCTTAGCGAGAAAAACAGCTGACATGTGAAAAGTCAACGGTGCCCAGAAACCGACTGACATCTTTTGTTTTATTTGCGTTGAAGTCCTGGATATGAGATCAGAGCTTGTCGTTAAAAAAGAAATAAAGAGCAAAATTGATGTTTTCACAGCTAGCCTACTTTTATTAGCACTTGAAAGAATTTCACCCGTTTAAAAACCTTATAATTGCAAAGTCAATATTTCAATAGCCATGTAACTGTGTGGCCAGTAATTCTATTTAAACAGTGTTTGTTTCCATTGACTTATGTGTGTGTGTCCCCAAAAATAAGCAAAACCTGAAAACTTTGAGCAAACCTCCTTTTGGGGACGTCCTCATTTGTAAAATAGAGTAAATAAAGTTTTTTTTTATTGTAAAAATGCAGAAATGTTTCTCTTTAGCATTAAGGTCTGCGTGTGGGTTAGGGAAAGGTTATACTGTTTATAACTTGCTGTTTATAGGAACAATCTAAGTCTATGGAATGTCCCCATTTAGACAAATGCCTCAAGTCAACCTGTGTGTGTGTGTGCATGTGCGTGTGTGCATGTGCGTGTGTGTGCATGTGCGTGTGTGTGCATGTGCGTGTGTGTGCGTGTGTGTGTGCGTTTCCTGTCATTCCCAAATGCTGTAAATCTGGCTCAAGGCGAGTGTGAGGGGCATATTTCCTTCTCTAATCAGTCTGTCCTGGATGTGTTACAACATCACTGTCCCAGATTAATGGCCCTATATTGATTGATCAGTTTGGACATGCAGATCTATGGTCATGGTGTGGTGAGACAGCGGAATTCATCCAACACTGTTTATTCCCAGAGGTCCAATAGATCCTTCTGTCTCCAGAGAGCTGCTCTACCACATAACAGAGTACCATAAAGTGTTTCTGCCCGTTTCTGCCCAGGATTGCTCTGGCAGGTTAATAATCAAGGATGGATCAGTGAAAACTCTTCTCATAGATTATAGGTTTGGGTAAAATAACAAAACAGGTCAATATTGGGCTGTTTTTGGCTCAAACCTTAGAACAAAACCAGAAACGTAGAATTGTACATTTATTTAATTAGCATCTTGTTATTCTAAACCTTTATTCTGTGTTTATGTCTAGACCTGATTATGTTATAATAAAGGTTACTTCTATTGTGTTCCGGATAAAAATCAGGCAGGTTTTGAAGACTGAAGTTTCTGTTTTGAGTGAATTGATTCTGTAAGGTCAGCTCTAACTGTTTAGCATTTTGGATGTGTATTGTTGACATGTATGTCCTGAAGGTTATTGGGAATGTGGCGAGTGGAGGTGTATTTCCCGCAGCTATATTGGCACGTTAATACAGTGTTTTTTTAAGCATGGCTAAAGATTGCAACTTCTGCAAAATGCAAATAAACTCAGAGCTGGTTAAGACTCGCCATCGATCGTGTCCGGAATGACATGGTGAAATGGATTATGACCACATCCCGGCTAACAATGTATCGTTGTAAGAACGCTTCTCTAATGTTTCCATTAAGTAACAGTTATTAACAGTAATGTTTGGTCAATGTTTAAACATCATTCAAACATTTTTAAATACTGTAATGTTTTTAAAACATTCCATTAACAACTTAAAAATAAAGATTCGAATAACAAAAACGTTCTACTAACATTTTTGCATGAATGTTTTTGATAACGTTAAAAGAACTTTTAGAGAACATTAGCCAACGTCCTGAGGACGTTCTCTGTTAGCTGGGATGACATTACTGTTGATTGGTAACATTGGTTTATTTCCTGTTAAGCTCTTTAAACCAAAACTATCTGTCAGGATGTAACTCATAACTCATCTGTACAGTAGAGGCAGGTTATACCTCATTTACTGTACACAGATCAGTCACATCCGGGAACAACACGGCAAATCCTCGCTGTCATAAACCTCTGACATTCCTCTCAGGGCTAAAGAGGCTGAATCCTGCAGGACAAACATCATGTGACCTGTTTATAGGATGCTAGAGGCATCAAAATGTGTCAAGTAAGTTTGGTTCCAAGAGCAACCAGTATGTGACACAGTAAAGCCATTTGGAAAATCCAAGTTTGAACATATTTTCCTCATTTAAATTTTAAAAAGCAGATAAATTATGGATGTCAATGTACTTAATGTTCAGAAGGATGAAGTGTTTATTGAGGTTACAGTTTGTCTTAGACAGATTTTGGAGATCAAGTCAACTAATGTTTTGCTCTGGAAATTAATTCCAATAATTAATTGACGTTTTTCGGATTGTGTCCTTTTCCAGGTGGACACCAGGAATCATTTTTAATGTACATCTGGGACTTATAGATGGCAGGAGTTTGAATTGATTAGATAATATATACTGTAATAGAAAACAGACATGTGACATTCATATTTTACCCCATAAACAATTCCTGTAGCTCAACTGGTAGATCATTGCGTTAGCAGTGCAAAGGTTGTGGGTTCGATCCCAGGGAACACAAGTACTGATAAAATGTGTACCTTGAATTCACTGTAAGTTGGTTTGGATAAAAGCGTCTGTCAAATGAATGAAACAAGTAATGGAAAATTGTATTTACTTAAAGCTGCAATCCGTAATTTTATTTTGGTTAAAAATAAACACAAATCAGTTATTGATTTATAACAGTAAGTTTATAATAATGATTTAAAATTTGAGCTGTCAGGTCTGATATCCCAGGAAATGTGAGCTTGGTTTCATTTGACTTAAACATATGTATGAAAAGTATGTAAAGTAACCTGCAGTTTTATGTTTCAAACAG